>JAEHOD010000168.1:0-64549 GCA_016834595.1 Chlamydomonas schloesseri | reverse complement strand
AGGCAAGCGACCAGGCAATACCGTGCGGCGCCGTGGTTGTGTAGGTTTGAGGGGACACGCACGCATACAGGCACGAATGGGGGGCTCGGGAAGAAAGGCAAGCGCCCAGGCACAAGCGTTCGGCGCCGTGGTTGTTAGGTCTGGGGACGCATGCACACGTACAAGCACGAGGGGAGCCACGGTAAGAAAGTCAAGCGACCAGGCAACAGCGGGTGGAGCCGTGGTTGTTTAGGTTTGAGGGGACACGCACGCATACAGGCACGAATGGGGGGGGCTTGGGATGAAAGACAAGCGACCAGGCACAAGCGTGTGGCGCCCTGCGTGTTTAGGTCTGGGGACGCATGCACGCGTACAAGCACGAGGGGGGCCACGGTAAGAAAGGCAAGCGACCAGGCAACAGCGGGTGGAGCCGTGGTTGTTTAGGTTTGAGGGGACACGCACGCATACAGGCACGAATGGGGGGGGGCTTGGGATGAAAGACAAGCGACCAGGCACAAGCGTGCGGCGCCGTGGTTGTTTAGGTCTGGGGACGCATGCACGCGTACAGGCACGAGGGGGGCCATGGTAAGAAAGGCAAGCGACCAGGCAACAGCGTGCGGCGCCGTGGTTGTTTAGGTTTGAGGGGACACGCACGCATACAGGCACGAATGGGGGGGGGCTTGGGATGAAAGACAAGCGACCAGGCACAAGTGTGCGGCGCCCTGCGTGTTTAGATCTGGGGACGCATGCACGCGTACAAGCACGACGGGGGCCACGGTAAGAAAGGCAAGCGACCAGGCAACATAGGGTGGAGCCGTGGTTGTTTAGGTTTGAGGGGACACGCACGCATACAGGCACGAATGGGGGGGGGCTTGGGATGAAAGACAAGCGACCAGGCAACAGTGTGCGGCGCCGTGGTTGTTTAGGTCTGGGGACGCATGCACGCGTACAGGCACGAGGGGGGCCATGGTAAGACAGGAAAGCGACCAGGCCACGCGGGGGGGGGGCTGGGAAGAAAGTCAAGCGACCAGGCACAAGCGTCCGGCGCCGTGGTTGTTTAGGTCTGGGGACGCATGCACGCGTAGAGGCACGAAGGGGGAAAGGCAAGCAACCAGGCAATACCGTGCGGCGCCGTGGTTGTTTAGTTTTGAGGGGACACGCACGCATACAGGCAAGAATGGGGGGGGGGGGGCTTCGGAAGAAAGACAAGCGACCAGGCAATAGCGTGCGGCGCGGTGGTTGTTAGGTCTGGGGACGCATGCACGCGTACAAGCACGAGGGGAGCCACGGTAAGAAAGTCAAGCGACCAGGCAACAGCGGGTGGATCCGTGGTTGTTTAGGTTTATGGGGACACGCACGCATACAGGCACGAATGGGGGCGGCCTTGGGATGAAAGACAAGCGACCAGGCACAAGCGTGTGGCGCCCTGCGTGTTTAGGTCTGGGGACGCATGCACGCGTACAGGCACGAGGGGGGCCACGGTAAGAAAGGCAAGCGACCAGGCAACATAGGGTGGCGCCGTGGTTGTTTAGGTTTGAGGGGACACGCACGCATACAGGCACGAATGGGGGGGGCTTGGGAAGAAAGGCAAGCGCCCAGGCACAAGCGTTCGGCGCCGTGGTTGTTAGGTCTGGGGACGCATGCACACGTACAAGCACGAGGGGAGCCACGGTAAGAAAGTCAAGCGACCAGGCAACAGCGGGTGGAGCCGTGGTTGTTTAGGT
This sequence comes from Chlamydomonas schloesseri, assembly GCA_016834595.1. Taxonomy (NCBI): domain Eukaryota; kingdom Viridiplantae; phylum Chlorophyta; class Chlorophyceae; order Chlamydomonadales; family Chlamydomonadaceae; genus Chlamydomonas; species Chlamydomonas schloesseri. Next base: position 62,846 of record JAEHOD010000168.1, on the reverse strand, counting down.
TTGAGGGGACACGCACGCATACAGGCACGAATGGGGGGGGCTTGGGATGAAAGACAAGCGACCAGGCACAAGCGTGTGGCGCCCTGCGTGTTTAGGTCTGGGGACGCATGCACGCGTACAAGCACGAGGGGGGCCACGGTAAGAAAGTCAAGCGACCAGGCAACAGCGGGTGGAGCCGTGGTTGTTTAGGTTTGAGGGGATACGCACGCATACAGGCACGAATGGGGGGGGGCTCGGGAAGAAAGGCAAGCGCCCAGGCACAAGCGTGCGGCGCCGTGGTTGTTTAGGTCTGGGGACGCATGCACGCGTACAGGCACGAGGGGGGCCATGGTAAGAAAGGCAAGCGACCAGGCAACAGCGTGCGGCGCCGTGGTTGTTTAGGTTTGAGGGGACACGCACGCATACAGGCACGAATGGGGGGGGGGCTTGGGATGAAAGACAAGCGACCAGGCACAAGCGTGCGGCGCCCTGCGTGTTTAGATCTGGGGACGCATGCACGCGTACAAGCACGACGGGGGCCACGGTGAGAAAGTCAAGCGACCAGGCAACAGCGGGTGGAGCCGTGGTTGTTTAGGTTTGAGGGGACACGCACGCATACAGGCACGAATGGGGGGGGGCTTGGGATGAAAGACAAGCGACCAGGCAACAGTGTGCGGCGCCGTGGTTGTTTAGGTCTGGGGACGCATGCACGCGTACAGGCACGAGGGGGGCCATGGTAAGACAGGAAAGCGACCAGGCCACGCGGGGGGGGGGGGGCTGGGAAGAAAGTCAAGCGACCAGGCACAAGCGTCCGGCGCCGTGGTTGTTTAGGTCTGGGGACGCATGCTCGCGTAGAGGCACGAAGGGGGAAAGGCAAGCAACCAGGCAATACCGTGCGGCGCCGTGGTTGTTTAGGTTTGAGGGGACACGCACGCATACAGGCAAGAATGGGGGGGGGGGGGGGCTTCGGAAGAAAGACAAGCGACCAGGCAATAGCGTGCGGCGCGGTGGTTGTTAGGTCTGGGGACGCATGCACGCGTACAAGCACGTGGGGAGCCACGGTAAGAAAGTCAAGCGACCAGGCAACAGCGGGTGGATCCGTGGTTGTTTAGGTTTATGGGGACACGCACGCATACAGGCACGAATGGGGGCGGCCTTGGGATGAAAGACAAGCGACCAGGCAACATCGGGTGGCACCGTGGTTGTTTAGGTCTGGGGACGCATGCACGCGTACAGGCACGAGGGGAGCCACGGTAAGAAAGGCAAGTGACCAGGCAACAGCGTGCGGCGCCGTGGTTGTGTAGGTACAAGGGGACACGCACGCATACAGGCACGAATGGGGGGGGGCTCGGGAAGAAAGGCAAGCGACCAGGCACAAGCGTGCGGCGCCGTGGTTGTTAGGTCTGGGGACGCATGCACGCGTACAAGCACGAGGGGAGCCACGGTAAGAAAGTCTAGCGACCAGGCAACAGCGGGTGGAGCCGTGGTTGTTTAGGTACAAGGGGACACGCACGCATACAGACACGAATGGGGGGGGCTTGGGATGAAAGACAAGCGACCAGGCACAAGCGTGCGGCGCCCTGCGTATTTAGATCTGGGGACGCATGCACGCGTACAGGCACGAGGGGGGCCATGGTAAGACAGGCAAGCGACCAGGCAACAGCGTGCGGCGCCGTGGTTGTGTAGGTACAAGGGGACACGCACGCATACAGGCACGAATGGGGGGGGGGCTTGGGAAGAAAGACAAGCGCCCAGGCACAAGCGTGCGGCGCCGTGGTTGTTTATGTTTGAGGGGACACGCACGCATACAGGCACGAATGGGGGGGGGGTCTTGGGAGGAAAGGCAAGCGCCCAGGCACAAGCGTGCGGCGCCCTGCGTGTTTAGGTCTGGGGACGCATGCACGCGTACAAGCACGAGGAGGGCCACGGTAAGACAGGCAACCGACCCGGCAATACCGTGCGGCACCGTGGTTGTTTAGGTTTGAGGGGACACGCACGCATACAGGCACGAATTGGAAGGGGGCTTGGGAAGAATGACAAGCGACCAGGCACAAGCGTCCGGCGCCGTGGTTGTTTAGGTCTGGGAACGCATGCACGCGTACATTCACGAGGGGAGCCACGGTAAGAAAGTCAAGCGACCAGGCAACAGCATGCGGCGCCGTGGATGTTTAGGTTTGAGGGGACACGCACGCATACAGGCACGAGTGGGGGGGGGGGGGGGCTTGTGATGAAAGACAAGCGACCAGGCACAAGCGTGCGGCGCCGTGGTTGTTTAGGTCTGGGGACGCATGCACGCTTACATTCACGAGGGGAGCCACGGTAAGAAAGTCAAGCGACCAGGCAACAGCATGCGGCGCCGTGGTTGTTTAGGTTTGAGGTGAAACGCACGTATACAGGCACGAATGGGGGGGGGGGCTTGGGATGAAAGACAAGCGACCAGGCACAAGCGTGCGGCGCCGTGGTTGTTTAGGTCTGGGAACGCATGCACGCGTACAAGCACGAGGGGGGCCATGGTAAAGCAGGCAAGCGACCAGGCAATACCGTGCGGCGCCGTGGATGTTTAGGTTTGAGGGGACACGCACGCATACAGGCACGAATGGGGGGGGGCTTGTGATGAAAGACAAGCGACCAGGCACAAGCGTGCGGCGCCCTGCGTGTTTAGGTCTGAAGACGCATGCACGCGTACAGGCACGAGGGGAGCCACGGTAAGACAGGCAACCGACCAGGCAATATCGTGCGGCGCCGTGGTTGTTTAGGTTTGTGGGGACACGCACGCATACAGGCACGAATGGGGGGGGCTTGGGATGAAAGACAAGCGACCAGGCACAAGCGTGCGGCGCCCTGCGTGTTTAGGTCTGGGGACGCATGCACGCGTACAGGCACGAGGAGGGCCACGGTAAGACAGGCAACCGACCAGGCAATACCGTGCGGCACCGTGGTTGTTTAGGTTTGAGGGGACACGCACGCATACAGGCACGAATGGGGGGCTCGGGAAGAAAGGCAAGCGCCCAGGCACAAGCGTTCGGCGCCGTGGTTGTTACGTCTGGGGACGCATGCACGCGTACAAGCACGAGGGGAGCCACGGTAAGAAAGTCAAGCGACCAGGCAACAGCATGCGGCGCCGTGGTTGTTTAGGTTTGAGGGGACACGCACGCATACAGGCACGAATGGGGGGGGCTTGTGATGAAAGACAAGCGACCAGGCACAAGCGTGCGGCACCGTGGTTGTTTATGTTTGAGGGGACACGCACGCATACAGGCACGGGCGGCTGTGGTGATGAGCGCTGGGCTGCTGGATGCTCGCACTGCGTGCTCGCACTCTCCTGATGGTCTAGTGGTAGTTGGGAGTCACCAGAGAGCGGAAGCACGGAGGCAGTAGATGGATACTGGGGCTGATAACAATAGCACGGGTGCGGCGGGGTGAAGGAGGATGCTCGGAGAGTCGTGGGAAGAGAGCAGGCTGGAGTGAGTCGGGGAGACGAATCGCCGGTAGAAGTAGGGTACTTGTTAAACCACGTGGCCGATGATAAACGGCTGAACCAAAGTATAGGCGCCTGCGCCTTTCTGAATAATATATTACTAGTATGAGCTGTTGGAGGCGAGAGGCCCAAGTGCCAAGTACTGGTTGGAGAGGCGGTCACTCGAAACCGTGCGTCTGGGAAAGACGTCGGCTGGGCCACGGAGTTGCGGGAACGCCGCAGTAGGAGGCTTTGACACGTTAGTATGACCAGTGCAGAATCACTGACTTTGGATAATAGCACCCACGAAGATAATACGATGACTAGGACGAGATTATAAGTAGCTTGGAGGTGACAGTAAACCCGGCGGGAGAATACCGAAGAGCCAACGGGCGACACGCAGGCTCGCTGACGGTTGACAGAGCAATGTGACACTCCCTGGAAACTAGGATAGCTGAGCTAACTGAAGCTGTAGATGTTAACTTGATACTTCGCTGTATTAATTGGATGACCGGAACCACCGAAATTTGACCAGAAATAAACGCGATGTGGTACTTGGTCTTGCCTTCACCTCAGTCGGTGAAGTCAATACCTGCGTAGGTGATCTCTCACCGCTAATATGCAACCTTGCCTTTGGATGACAGAGAAGCGATAGCGGGCACAAGTTGGGAGTCTCAATCGATTGGCGATGTCGGCGAGCTGCTTGGAGACGTTGATGGACACCAGGCTGACGCCAAAAATACCAATGGATAATTATAGGAGGAGAAGGAGGTGACGGACTGATAGGAAGCCGACGTCGGCGACCAATGGAGAATTGTCGATGGAGCCGGGAGGGCTTAAGCGCGAAACAGGTTGAGGGAGGCGAGCTGTGATGTATTGGAGATCTGTTAAAACCGTTAACAAACTTATTTTAGACGGAGCGCTGCTCGGAGCGGTCGGCTGAGACGAGACGGCTGGGCCGCGGGGGCCTTTCGGAGACGGAGACTGCGCGGAAAGTGTAGACCAACACACGCTTACACAAACTGGCTCAAGCCCGTAGGCGAGCAGATTCTCTGATTGGAGTCTTTCAGGAAACAGGGCGACAAGCCCGAGGGAAACAAGCCAGGACCCACGGTCTCTGGGTCTAAGTAAAGCGCCGCTCAGGGCACACTAAGAAGTTCACAAGTATCAAAGACAGGATTGGTGGGTGACTCGCGTAGATTCATTAAATCAAGTGCAGTCCCGAACACTGCGGAAGCACCGGCTTTTATAGTCAATCCCCCGCGTCCCAGGCCCGAGGCCCAGGCCTTGGCCCAGGTCCATCAAGCAGTAGCCCAAGGGCTCGGTCCGAGCACCTAACACAACAAGCCTTAGAAACAACTACAAACACACATGTTAACACACAACACAAAACACATCATCATCCACAACAGAATGCAATCATATGCCGTGTATGGAATGAGCATGAAGGAAAGGGGCGAACGGTTGTGCAGTTGATCGTCCACATGAGCCATTGATGTGCCATCTCGCACTGCGCACATAACGTGGCCGCGCGGCGGCACTTCATGCATAAACGCAATCACCCAGAAAACACACATATTCAATACACACTACGAGCTGTCAGACACCCTATAGTAACTTGGTGGCGAGCGAGTCCCGGCGAGGAACCAGGTCCCGACACAACCGACACGTGGCTCTTCGTGCCACTGCAACCCCAAATGTTCGCGCGTGCCCACGCTGCGTGTGCACGCGCGGCACTAAGCCATCCCACAGCTGGGCAGTCCCACACACATGCAGCGCATAGAGTCTTGAATCGGTCTTGGTTTGGTGCATCAGGTCACGTTTGTGCCAACAGCACAACTCAGTGACAAGACATGACCTGCCAGGAATTCCCGGCTACCGCACTTTGCACCTACAATCCGAGTGTGCTGTGGGTCTGCCTCCGGCACACTGCCGCTGTAGCCTATCAGCCTTGCCCCTGGCGAGAGAAGAGAGACTGGCGAGAGCGCCCTTATGTATGGGGAGGGCTCTGTCTGGTGGGGCATTTATCAAAGTGGCTGGGGGCGCGCCAGGCAGCGGGGGCCGGGCTGGGCGGCACGGCAAGCAGCTGGGCGGGGGCTGGGTGGGGGCCGGGCGGCCCTGGGCCGCAGGGTGAGGGGGCGGGGTAACCCCGGGGGTTAGGGGGGGTGCCTAGTCCATGGGAGTCACTTGACTAAGGCTAGGGGGGTCGCCTCTTTAACTAAGAGACTCATGGGGCTAGGGAGGGGTTAAGGGGTCTAATACTGACATAGGGTCGCCAATCGATTGAGACTCGCTTCTCTGTCATCCAAAGGCAAGGTTGCATATTAGCGGTGAGAGATCACCTACGCAGGTATTGACTTCATCGACTGAGGTGAAGGCAAGACCAAGTACCACATCGCGTTTATTTCTGGTCAAATTTCGGTGGTTCCGGTCAGAGGGGTGGTATGGGGGGTAGGATTGAGGTCGTGGCCGGTCACCCCTGGCTGGATTGGGATTGCACAGGTCAGGATTGGACCGACACTTTGGGGATTGGGATAGGTCTGGACAGGATTGGACCTCAACTTGTAGGATTGGGATAGCCCCGGAAAGGATTGGACCTGGCACTTCGTGGATTGGGATAGTCCGCATAGCTCGGTCAGGATTGCCGTTTGGCACTGGCCCCTTGACGCCCGCCGGCAACCCGTCCGCCCCCCGCACGCCCCGCCCTCCGCGCCCCCGTCCCCTCCGTCCCCCCGCCCTCGTCCCCCAGCCCGCAACCCGTCGCGGGCCTCCGGGTTCGTGCGGAACCATGACCGCCTTCTGCATGACACCGATACTGCGCCATTTCGCTGCCCCTGTTGTTTTTACGCATTCAAAGCGTTTTTCAAAGCGAACCCACATTATCCCGCAGTGCAAGGCTTGCTTCGCGGTCGGTCAATTTGTGCCCCCTCGCGCGTTTACAGCGCTAGTTGTTGGCCCTTGTAGTCAAACATGTAGCAGATAACATGCCTAAAACTATGGAGGTCCCGAAGCGCTCTGAAACGCTGGAACGCAAAATGGCACCAATGGCGCACTTCTCGCGTCCAACCGGGTTGGCCTTACAAGGGCGGGGGCGGGCATCTGGGGTTGGAAGCCATGACTGAGTACCCAATAGGAAAGCTGGCAGTACTTGGCTCGGCGCGTTGGCGGAGTTGCGCCAAATGCGTTCGTCGGCTAGAAATTGTCAGCAGGAGCACCGCATGCTGTTTTGAAGTTTTGAGCCATGTTACATATATAATCGCTATGAGCTCTGCGCAAACAAGGAGGGCCGGCTCGGCAACATGCGTGCCGTATAGCGTGTCAAGCACACGCGCAAGCACAGGATTGGAGGTGCAGTCGCAGGATTGGGATTGAAGAACGGCAGGGTGGGCAGGATTGGGATTGGGGGTCCAGGGATTGGAACCCCACTCGCAGGATTGGGCTTGGAGGTGCAGGGATTGGGACCCCACTTGCAGGATTGGGATTGGGGGTTGGCCACCTTGGGATAGCACATCGGCCTATCCTAGGGGTGACCAGGGGATAGCAGGGATAGGTACCCCATACCACCCCTCCGTTCCGGTCATCCAATTAATACAGCGAAGTATCAAGTTAACATCTACAGCTTCAGTTAGCTCAGCTATCCTAGTTTCCAGCGAGTGTCACATTGCTCTGTCAACCGTCAGCGAGCCTGCGTGTCGCCCGTTGGCTCTTCGGTATTCTCCCGCCGGGTTTACTGTCACCTCCAAGCTGCTTAAAATCTCATCCTAGTCATCGTATTATCTTCGTGGGTGTTATTATCCAATGTCAGTGATTCTGCACTGGTCATACTAACGCGTCATAGCCTCCTACTGCGGCGTCCCCGCAACTCCGTGGCCCAGCCGACGTCTTTCCCAGACGCACAGTTTCGAGTGACCGCCTCTCCAACCAGTACTTGGCACTTGGGCCTCTCGCCTCCAACAGCTTCTACTAGTAATATATTATTCAGAAAGGCGCAGGCGCCTATACTTTGGTTCAGCCGTTTATCATCGGCCACGTGGTTTAACAAGTACCCTACTTCTACCGGCGATTCGTCTCCCCGACTCACTCCAGCCTCCTCTCTTCCCACGACTCTCCGAGCATCCTCCTTCACCCCGCCGCACCCGTGCTATTGTTATCAGCCCCAGTATCCATCTACTGCCTCCGTGCTTCCGCTCTCTGGTGACTCCCAACTACCACTAGACCATCAGCAGAGTGTGAGCACGCAGTGCGAGCATCCAGTAGCGCAGCGCTCATCACCACAGCCGCCCAGCGCACCTGGTTTCTGTCATCCCGCAGCTCTCCGCCTGTGGTGTGTCTTATTCTGAGACTCCCGGCTTCCCCATCTCCGTCTGCTGTGGTCATCGCTCCAGTTCCTGCGGATCCCCTGTGACCCTATCTTCCCGCAATCCCTGGACATCTCCTCCTCCTCTCCTCGCTGCCAGCATCCACCTGCAGCAGCCAAGGTGACACAAGAGGGCAGTGCTACTGATAAGCAGGCCACGCGTCGTCATACGTGGTGTCCTGTCCACTCTGCTCGTCCCAAACCGCCCGCGTAGACAGAGCGAAAACGTTTGGGTGTCGGTTTTTACTGGCGCTCCGCTCTTTTGTGTTGCTCGTTTGCCGGCGGTTTGTGTATGTTTGTAGCGGGGGGGGAGGGCTCGGGGGCTTTGGGGGGGTTTGGGGTGCCGAGCGGCGAGCACTGCAAGGGGGGCCGACACGCATGCCGAAATTGCGCACCGGTTGGCGCGGGGAGAGTTGAAGTTACTGCGTATGATGTTAATATGTATTAAATGTGGCGAAGCGGGCGAAAACGAGCGACTTTAGGGCCCTTGGGTCCTATTGCCCCAAACTCCATTGCCCGCATAAGGCGCTTCGGATGTTTGGATCGTCTAAGCCCATGGACTCACGCAGTCCCGACTTGCCGGATCGGTTGTGATGGATTTTGGCACATCACCCGCGTGGGATAGGCCTAGGGAGGAGAGGAAGTGCCTGCTGTTCACAGCCAATGAAGGACTGCAAGTTCTTCTGACAAATATGGCGTATGACCAGCTGAGGATGAACATTAGCCTAGACTTGGAAGGGCACGCAAAAGTGACGCGGAATGCGGAACCGACGAGGCTAGCTGCGTTACTCGACAATATTTGGGAGGGGCAAACAAGATAACTAAGTGCACATTCGCAACATGAACGATAGGCCTCAAACAACATCTAAGATTTCGATACTAGGGTTCAGGTTGGCCCCACGCCGAGCAGGCGCCAAACACCAAGCGAGCTAGGCCAAACTTGACCGTGTCAATCAACACGACCCTCTCTAGGTACAGTCGGAAATGAGGGATGGTCGATGGGCGCAGAAGCAAGTTGAACCGATGTGATGTCAGCCCAGAGCGGAATATTGAGATGACAACAACACCTGGTGCCGCAATTGGTCTATTGTCGTTCGTCTGAACAGTAAGCAAATGACTTCACGGATACTCAGTGAAGTGCCGTGGGACGCTACCCGTGTATATGCCTGCAACGATGCCAGGCGATCAAACATTCGTTCATAATTCGGCAAATAAATAACACTTGCCTTCGGGAAACCTGCGCGTTGGCACATGATTTTTCCTGGCATAAACAAATATGGTACTCCCATACAACTCCAGAGATAAATTTAAACTTTTCAAATATGGATCCCTCGCAGTTAATGAAAGAAAGTCGATGTAATGCGTGTCACCTCCATATGGAGACATATTTGAAAACGTAACTGCAAATCCAAGTTTTTCAAGAACAATTCCAAGCTCGCCAGTAGCATATTCATGAATGTGCGTGATGCCGCCAGACGCAGAAAAAGAGCCAGCTGAAGATCGCACATTGTAGTACGAGTATGACAGAGGGGACGCGAGCCTCAATGCCCTTGCAATACATCTAATGCACGCGCTGTTAGGGGTAGACAAAAACAAGGTACCGTTGGGTCGTAACACCCGGTGAATATTAAGTAAAGCATACGCCGGATCAAGTGTTAAGTGTTCCAAAACTTCCAACATAACTACATAGTCAATACTACCATCGGGATAGGGAAGCCTATCTTTCTCACAATTATGTCGACGCAACGGGAGCGTGAACGTCTGCGCAAGGTCCGTAATGGTGATGGTGAAGTTACCTGCGTAACCCAGAGCGCCGAGTGTCAATGTGGCAGTGCCATTTGGTGTTCGGGTACAGCAGCAACGTGCCTGCTTCCGCCCATGACGTAGCTTCAAGCCACGACGGCTTAAAAAAAGACGATATAAGAGCTGGAACCACGCCCTTCTCTCCGATGCACAGGATCCGGGAACCCGGCGGCACCACCTTAGCCATCCGTGCTATTGTCAACGTAAAGCGCACAAGATGCATTTCATTGTACTCTAAGATATGCACGTTGGTGGCAGACTTCGCGATGATCTGAGCAACTTTGTAGATCTCTTGCGTATCATTATCCCATAGCTTTGGAGAATGAGCCTGCGGGCCTTTCAAGACAGGCCATTGGCGATGATGGGTCTCTTTCTGAGCCAAACCGCAACTCAAGAAGAGAAAAAGGATGTATATATGCATGATCCTCAAGTGAACTACCAGGTCATTGCTGATATCAACTAAATCTGGACGGAGTTCTTCGGAGTAAACTGGCGCGAGCACCAAGATGCGCTGCCCAACTTGCACTGCAATATACTTTTAAATTATAAGAGTATGTGGCAAGTTGCGCACATGCAACAGAGCTTCCTCGGGGGGTCCGCCGAGACTGCCTCCCGGTAGTGTCCCCACGTATCCACAAGCAAGCAGGTGCTCTAGCGCATAGGCAGGAGAAACGCGCTGCAATTGTATGGACGTCAGTAGCTGGCTGGAGGTTGCTGGAACCAGCGGAGCGGTGCGCCCCCATCGGCCTGGCCAAAACGTGTTCGGACCCCGCAGCTCGTGACAGCTCTTGCAATTATCTATGTTTCGGGGATCGTACTCATTGGTCCGGGCTCGCAGCTCGCAACTTTCTGGGGACCGATTTGCATGCAAGGGTCTGGGTCGCGATGTGCTGCGCATGTGGCTCGTCACCCGAAACGGGTAGGGACCCAAACTAGCATCCTCTCTCAGAGAGAGGTCTTGGGTGCCTGGAATGGCCCTAGCGGGCTGGCAGTGTAAAAGGCAGGTGTTGGGGCCGTGGGGAAACGTCAGGCGAGCATCGGGGAAACAGCGTGCGGCTGCCGCGAGCCAGGCCACTGAGAACGACGCACACCGACCGGGCGCCAGAAACCGTGCAAATACTTCTTCCCAAGGCAACTATTCATCGTAACGGAATGCAGGAGCGTGAGTGAGCAAGAGAAAATGCAGGAAGCAGTGGAAAACAGCCTTTTCCCGTTCACTACCGAGCATCACGGACGCCGCCCAAAAATCAAGGAACCGGGCAACAAGTAGCTGTAGAAAATACTATAGTGCGATAGGATAGGGACGGCAGGATAAAGAGATCGAGCGGAGGGGGTAAAAATGCCTGCGCTGCAGTTGGCAGTTGGCCGTGGACCGAGCCGGCCTGGACCCATGCGGGGCGCCGCAAGACAGCGCCCTCATATATGCGAATGTGTAAGACTGAAGTAGCTGAACAGTAGGGCTAGGAGACGGTACGGGCATAGTACAGCAGTTGGAAGAGAGCGAGAAGGCAGCGAGCAGGGGGCGAGCAGGCAAGGTGACGCGGCGATGACGAGGTTGTCGGGCAGGATGGTTCGTAGAGCCCGACCTGGGAGCGTCTGGCCCGTTGCAATACAAGAGACACTGCATTCGCGGGCGGTGTACGGGTTGGCCGGACTATAAAAGGCGAGGCCCTTCCAGCCAAAGCCATTCCCCGGACCTGACGGTTACACCGCACCCTCAAGCCAGCAGCGAAACGCACTAGGCCTCTGACAGGTTGACTGGAGAACGAACTCAATTCACTTAATAGTTTCTCAGGCTTTAAGCCTCGCTAGTTTCTTAGGCTCTGAGCCTCGCCCCAGGCGCTCGTGTCTGTAACGTAACGCGTGACTGCCTCTGCCTCTCGCGTCTGTATCCCTTAGCACGCCGCAGGGCCCTTCCCTCCCGCGTGTCGAACATTCCGGTACCTGGTCAGCCGTTCATGCCGTAGGGCCCTAGACTGCCCGTTTCCCCCGCAGGCAAACCAGAAGGAGACGCCAAGGAGACAAGACTCTCTTGCCCTCTTCAGCCTTTCAGTCCCTCGTACAGGTCTCGCCGCCGGCGAGCGAGTGGACGCACGAGCGAGCCGCCTTTCCCTTGCCGCCGCACTCTCTCTCTCTCTCTCTCTCTCTCTATCTTTCTCTCTCTCTCTCTCTCTCTCTCTCTCTCTCTCTCTCTCTCTCTCTCTCTCTCTCTCTCTCTCTCTCTCTCTCTCTCTCTCTCTCTCTCTCTCTCTCTCTCTCTCTCTCTCTCTCTCTCTCTCTCTCTCTCTCTCTCTCTCTCTCTCTCTCTCTCTCTCTCTCACACACACACACGTGCACGGCCTGTTCCCGCCTGCACCTGAGCCTGAATCCGTAAACGCAATCAATTCCGCATAGTCTCGCATCTTGGTTTAGTTAGGATACGCTAGGACACAGCTCACAGCAACAGCACATAAGTCCGGCCCGCCCGCCCGCCCGCCCGCCCGCCGCTGCCAGAGCTTGGTAGTAGTCCTCAACGGCGGCGGGAGCGGGTGGGCGCGGCGCGGCCCTGTGGGTTGGGTTTGGCGGCCGTAGTAGCCATAGCGCGGGTGACTGCGGCCTTTGCGGCCTTGCCCTCCTTCACGTAGCACTTCTCGAAGACATCCGACCGTTCGGCCCAGCACCCGATCTTGCGCACCAGAGTGCGGTCAGCGCCGCCGGCGATGGCGGCGGTGGCGCCGCCGGCGCGGAACGAGTGGGTTCCGAGCTTCTTGGAGATGCCGGCGGCGCGCAGCAGCTCGGTCATGCGCGGGTAGACGTACGAGTACGGCAGCGCCGGGATGGGCGCCGCGAGGGGCGCTGTGACCTGCTGCAGGCGCTGGGTGCCGTTAGGCCCGGGCATGACAGCCCGGAGCAGGGGCCCTGCATCCTCGCCGGCGCTGGGGAAGCGGTTGTACGCGCCGGCGGCGAGCAGCGCCTCCACGAGGGCCACCGGGCAAGACACGCCGCCGGTGGCACCAATGGGCACGGAGGCGCCGGCGCAGCGCTGGTCTGTCTTGCTGCGCCAGAGGTGGATATCCAGGCTGGCGCCTGGCTCGATGCAGAGCAGCTCGTGGTGCACCATAACGCGTGACAGGTCGTCGAAGCGCAGCAAGCCGGTGAACGCCAGCACGCAGCCCGTCACCAGCATGCGCGTCTCCAGCGACGGCGGGGCAGCGGGGTCTAGCAGGTGGAAGCCTACGAAGGCCTCCAGCTCGTCAAAAGTGATGAGCTCCCGCTGCCGTCGGCGCGGCACCAGGGTGCGCCGCGCCGCCTCCCGCACCAGCGCCACCACAGAGTGGTGCATGGGGGAAGCGCGACCGATCAGGCTGAAGTGTGCAGTGACAGCGGCGCTGGCCTGCTCTACCGTCCGAGGTCCGATGCCGCGCCGCTGCGCGCGCTCCATGAGCTCCTGCAGGTAGCAGGCGGCGGCGGCTGGTGTGCAAGCGTAGGGTGCGCAGCCCTGGGCCGCGCACCACTTGCTGAACTGTTGCCAGCGTGCGTCGTAGACGCGCCAGGTACCAACTGATTTGGCTGACCTGATGCTGCTGGTGACGCGGCTAGCCAAGCCCAGCAGGTGCGGGGTGCGTAGCGCAGACCCCAGGCCCGAGACGAGATTGGCGTGTACCTGAGCGGCGATCACTGTTACACATCATAGGCGGGGCACACGCACATGATTAGTGCCGGCAGTACCGAAATCCAACAACAGAGCCAGCGTGCGCCAAGTTGGCGATGGTGGGTTGACATGCGTGCCCGTGGGGGGCACGGAAAACAACTGCGCAGACGGCTCAAAGACATAGACATCGTGCACATATGAATGAAATTTTTCTTGTGATTGTAACAGGGCGGGCCACCACGTTGCCCGAGGCCAAAACGGGGCAACCAGACAGATCCGCGCCTGACACGCGCGTGCATGCGCTAACACCCGTGATACAATTGCGAACGGGGGATAACACCAAGATATGGCTGGCGCTTGGGCCCATTCGAAAGCGAATGCATTGACACCCGCGGATGCAGGGGAGTGGTAGAACGTGTAATACGGGGTGCATTGGTAATTGCCGTCAGACGCGAAGAGGTCACATGCAAATTTCCCGGCCAAACCCCAACGCCGGGCTAACTGTGCGAACAAGGTTGGGCTCAACTTCCAGCCATGGGGGTCTTGCCATTTCGACAATGAGTCGGCGAGGGCGTTCTGTTCCCGCGGCACCCACTCCAGTGTTAAATCAATATCATGTTCAATACAATACCATAGCAGTGGTGCGCACACATCCTGGATGGCGGCAATCACTGAGCCGCCCTTCAGCAAAATATCCCGCGCCGGCTGGCTGTCCGTACGGATCAATAACCGTTGGCCGTCCCACCGGCCCCCAACATTTAATGCTTCAAGCACGTTCAGCATCCCTCGCAACTCTAAGTATGTGGAAGAAAACTTGGCCGTATCGAAGGCCCACTGGCCGGCAGCCATGCGCAGGGCTCCGTCTTCCGCAGTCTAGCCGCCCCAACCCCCAAATAGGTATTCGGAGCGGCCGGCCGCGTCCGTGTTGATGATAACGGACAGCAGATGCGGCGGCCGCCACAGCGGCCGGGAACCATCGAAGCGGTCCCAGGCGGTGCGCCAGAATTCCAGTTCTGCGGCAGACGGAGCGTCTAGGAGGTGGTGGCGGTCAAAAGCCGTAGGCGGCAGGTTTGCGGTGTGCGAAGCGACCCAAGCGCCCATGCGGCGAGTCATTAGCACTGAAATCTTGCCGAACGAATACGTCATTGACAGGAGCTGTCCCGCAATAGATGCAATGTCACGTACGCGAACCTTAGCGTGGGCGGCGAAGGACGCAAGCATAGTGTCGACACGCGCCCGTGCGGCAGCATGTTTCCCGGCCGGTACCCACATACGGCCCGCGGCGGTATCCACCATAGCCCCCAGGGATTCCTTGCAATGACATGGGTCCAGAGAACACTTGTCGGTGCTGACAAGGAAACCACAGTTATTGAGGTCGGAAAGAATGCGCGACTGCCACTGCAGAAGGGTATCCCGGTCCTGATGTGCGTGTAGACCATCGTCTATGTATTGCGCGCAGCGGTGCCCCGCGGCGCGCCAGTATTGCTGCAGTTCGCGCGTCACCTTGGTAAATACCCAGCAGGCGGGGGCCAGGCCAAATGGCAGCTGCACGAACCGGTAGAACTGGCCATTCCATTCGAAACCAAGGTAGGGCCACGCATCCGGGTGCATATCAATATTATGGTAACCTGATTTTAAGTCCACAGTGAACATATAGTCGTTAGGTTGCAAAATATCCGGGAGGGCGGAGAGGCTCTCGTATTTGAAACTAGGCACAACCAGGTGTTCGTTAATGTACCGTGCATCGAATATGAGGCGATATTTTGAGGTGCCTTTCTTTGGGACCACGCCTAGCGGTAAGACACAATTGGGATGGTCGGGCACCGGTTCCGCGGCCCCAGTGGCCACGAGCTCGGCCACGGCGGAGTCCACAAAATCACGGTGTTCATGAGCAGACGAGTGATTCGCAAGCCACACGGGCGAGGGCGGGCCATCGGCCCATTTGAGGGGAAAACCCACCAGAAGCCATGAAAGGACAAGCTGGGAGCGGACAAATGTCTTCCAAAAGGAAAAGTTCTGCTTAAGCCGGCCACGCATGCGCGGGGGCGGTGATTTGGGAGGCGGTGGGGGGTGTCCTGACCCCTCGAACTCGGACTCCATATCCGGCCCACCTGAAGGCATGGGCTGTGCTTTAGCGGCCTCCAGTGCGCGCCGAGCAGCAATCTGATCCGCCCCAGAGGCGCCAGCGGGCGTGGACGCCGCGCTAGAGGTCGCCGAGGCCACTGATACAGCTGGGCGCCAGGAGGGCGCAGGGGCTACAGAACTAGCGCTGCTAGTCGATCTGTAAGCGAAGAGGAATGCTCGTTTGGCAGGTGGTGCAAGTGACGCGTTATCCGAATCCCTGGGCTGCTTGTGCGCGGCAGCTTGACTCGGGAAACAAAAGAAGGAGCGTTTAGGTTGGCTCATTTTGTCTTCGTTATACTACAATTAGGGGACGAGCCGGGCGTTAAGCACGGGTGTCCGTCGTGCCTGACCATCATTGTTGACCGCCCGTGCCGGCCTGCACGCTCCGACTGCGCGCCACGAAATAATCGCAATATGTCCAATTAGGAACACTCCGCATACAGCGGCGAGCACCCATGACCCGCCTAAGCAGGGTTAACACAACACCGGACGCACCCAACAGGTGTGCCGTGTACGCGCGGCAAGGCCTTTGCCATCGTGTGCAAATGTCCGTGGTCCGTTCATCCACTGTCCATTGTCCATTATCCTACGTCCATTGTCCATTCGTCCACTGTCCATTGTCCATTGACCGAACGCCGCACAAGTGCGCAGCTCGAGCGGCACATAAAAGTGGTAAGCATGGCCCACATCTCATCGTCCACAACGCATGCAAACGCACGGAGCAACGCCCCGGCAATGACCAAAAGCAGGCGCACAGGCCGTGTACATGCAGGGTGCGGGCAAGCGTTAGGCCGATGCCCGACTACCCCAGGGCAACCACGCAACCACAGGCAGATGCGCCGAACCCGCAGCGGCACCAGCGGTCGCGGCATCACCGCGACCCGCGCCCCGTCCCGCGGATCTGCCCCTGCCCCTGCCCCGGCCCCCGCGACCGCCGTCGGCCCAGGGGTTGCCGCGGTCGCTGGGCGGAGGCGGCAGCTTCTTGCGGGCCTGGTCCACAATCTCCGGGTGCACCTCCCAGAACTCCTTCTCGCCCGTCGCCCACTTGCCCTCGGTCTTACGGGCTTTGGGGGCCAGGAGCTCATAGTACCCCGCAGCAATCTCCAGCTTGCGGCCATCCCAGCAGCCCATGGCGCCGCGAATGGCGGCCAGGCGCAGATCCAGCAGCTTCTTCATATACTCCAGCGACTGAACCAGCGTGATCATCTCCGACGAGGTCCGCAGGACCTCGGGGTCGTTCATGCCGACGACGGCAAGCACGACCTCCATCTCCGTACGCAGGGTGCGCGTGAAGTGGAAGTAGTCCTTGATGCCGACCTGACGATCCGTGAAGGAAAAGTCGCAGAGCAGCTGGGGTAGCGCGCCAGCAGAGCTGCGGGCGGTCGCGGCCAGCACCTTGACATTGTTCTCGCACGACGCCTCGCTGGGGCCCGCCGAGGTGTGCCGGCCGCCAAGCTTCTTGACAAGCGCGTCGAAAACTTTTTGCATGTCCGGGGAGAACTCTACAGCCTCTTCGGGCTGGTCGTCAACCCTATCTTCAGGCATTGTGTAAAATGCGACACACTGAGGTCACCGTCCCGGCAGAGGGACGAACCTTAAGTACAGTACAGAAGCACAACGGCAGATAAAGCAGCGAGCGTGCAGCGCGCGACTAAGGGTCGGTCTGTAGCGGACAACGTCGTGGACACGCGCGCGATGTCACGGACGCAACTGGCATGGGTGCTTGGCGACATGATGGCATAGGTGGTTATTCTTAATTGGTGTTTGTTTGCTACGCTGTGGCATGCGGGCAACCAAAGGCCGCCGCGACTGGATGGTGGTTGCGGGCGGTTGGACGCGCAAGCGCGACAGGTCGGTCCGTCGCCAAAAGTGGAGGCCATAGCGGTGTGTTTAATAGTATCTGTGTAGGTTATTACTAGGGAATGAAGCTGCCTGTGCGAGAGCGGCTCTGTGGTTTCCGTGGCCAAAAGGCACACGCCGGCAGCCGTTACATAAGCGGCGGCTAGGCGGGGGCCAGGAGGTCGCGGCATGGAGTCACGCTTGTGCAGCGGCGACAAAAGGGTACACTCGCTGTTCTTATTTGGTTCTAACGTTGCTATTTGGTGATGGCGCAAATTGGGAAAGGCGACTGGGTTTGCGCAGTTTGGGCCCCGTTGGGACTGGCCTCCCGGCCGGCGCAAGCCGGGCGGAATGTTCACCCCAGCGTCGGCCGTGCGGCCCAGTAGGCCATCCGGGCGCGGTATTTATAGACCCGTCGGCGTGTATTTTACAACAACCAACAAAAAACAAGAACAACTTTAGGAACTGAATCTTGGGAGGAGTACAAACAAGTAGGAACCGCCACTAGGGCGTGCGGCTGCGGCCGAATACTTCGACCAGACCAATTGAGACTGAGAGTGTAACGGTAGCGCTGACTATATCCCCATCCGTCACTCGCCCCTCCCGAGTTGTCCCACTCGTAGAGAGTCAGGGTTTAGGTCTCGCTGGGTAGTGCGACGAAAGCCACGCCGCTTGGACAGCAGTGTAGGCCCGTCCTTCGTCCCCCACTCCAACAGGTGTCTGAGAACAACCTGGGGCTACCGGCAAGTCCGTGGTCGAAAGTAAAAACACATAGGCACGCCGCGTCGCGAGGGTATTAGACCGAGACCTCCCGCCAGGCGGGCCTCCCTAAGACCGGCGTAGGCAACAGGGCGTTGTATCGGTGGTATCGTGTGTTGGTCACGCTTTACCAGGTGGCGCTTGGGAGCGCCACCAGCCCCCCTGAGTCGTTTGAATAGCCCCTCATAGGTGCGTGGCGGTGACGGCGCCCACGCACTGTAACGACGGGTCACGACATTGCCAAATACCCGCGTGTGGAAAGACACCTGAGGCCCAATTGGTGGGGCGCGCGGAGCCCGTCCCCGGAGTGGCATTGGCCACAGCCCTAAGAGGCTGGCCACATCCGGCCACGGTGAACGATGTACAGTGCCTGAGGGCACAGGTCAAGTATTGGGGTAGACGCCACGTGCCCTCAAATCAAAAAGGGGGAGGGGGTAGAGCAGGGCACGTACGGCGGGTTACTGTTAGCACCCGAAGGTTCGAGTCCTCACGACGGTGCGCAGTGGCTGCTCTGAGTACGGCTAGTGGCAGCTAGCCGGGCGAAGGGCCGGGTGTGTGTGTGTGTTAGTTGCCTCAGGAGCCCGGTGGGCAAGCTCTAACGCCCCCACGGGTGGGCAGGCCGGCAACCCGGACTGACCACCTGCGTGTGTATACAACACACGTCTGACTGTAGGATATCCAACCAATCAACTGAACTCAATACGCTTCCGCACTTTTGACGCATCTCAAAACCCTGGCCCGCTGACGCGGGAGGGGTAGGGATTACTTGCGCGAGGGACCACCGCGCCGTACTGACCACACCTGGAGAGTGTGAAGCGCCACACCAGT
Organism: Chlamydomonas schloesseri; assembly: GCA_016834595.1. Taxonomy (NCBI): domain Eukaryota; kingdom Viridiplantae; phylum Chlorophyta; class Chlorophyceae; order Chlamydomonadales; family Chlamydomonadaceae; genus Chlamydomonas; species Chlamydomonas schloesseri. Next base: position 44,069 of record JAEHOD010000168.1, on the reverse strand, counting down.
AGGGTGTGAGCGGAGCGCCAACAGGGCGCCGGACAAGGGCACGCTAGGACGTGGCCCGCTTCTATTGTCCAAAGTGTGATATTGCTGAGCTGGGAACTTCGCCTTGCCGCTTCCACCCGTTCCCACAGGCACCCTGACCACGCTGGTGTGCTGGAGACGCAGTGGGGCTAACGACAAGACCCAAGTCGCAACTAGCTGTGTTTGGAACGCGTGATTGGCAGTGGTAGAACCGTAGCAGAAAGGGCCCGCGTCTGTCTTCATACAGGCGTGTTCTGAGGCCACGAGTGAAGTAGATCCTGGCAGTTGGGCGATTGCTGTGTGGCTGTGTCGACACGCTGAGGAAAAAAATAAAATTCCACGGTGTTAGGTACACTACCGGCGTCCCCGACGCGTTTGTGGTATCGAGACCAGGCAATAGCTTGGCCTCTTGCTACATTTCTGCCTTACTATCACGCTTATACCCGAAGGGGCTTGCGTGTGGCGTGTGACCTGTAACCCAGGAATCACACAGCAGACCAGGCAATTGCTCAGTGAACGTGCGTGCGTGCTATCACCACCACCACATTCACTGTAAATCCGTTCCACCAGGGCATTCACGCGGGGTTGAACTGTGTGCACGGTTCCAACCCCATACGGTAGGTAAACCCTATTAGTGCACACATCCAATAGTTGAGCGTGCAGTGTGGGCTTGCGAACGCATTAGCCCACCACGCTACACAATCCGGCCTAGGCCGTTGTGTTGGCACTTGGTCGCCTAGGGCACCAACAAGCCACAACTCAGGGTAACGCTACTTAGTGCCGAGCTGTAGCTGAGCCACTTGGTGGCACACACACACAGTAAAAGCACACCTCCTCTCATCTCACGGAGATGGCCGGAGCAGCGGTCCCACCATTGGATGTATCGCCTACCAGTCTCAACGCTATACCACTCTTTGACCCTAAGGCTCATAACGCCAGGGCATGGCTGGTAACGTTAGAGAAACATGGCAGGCTGTTCCGATGGTCGCCACAGTCCCACTTGGAGGTAGCACGCTGCCGCCTGGGACCTGAGGCGTCCATCTGGGAGTCGGGAATGGGTGGCCGCTTCTCCACTTACGACAGCTTTAAACAAGCTCTCGTGGAGAGGTACGCCATGAAGGAACATGAGCTGCAGACGCGCTTGACGAACTGCAAGCAGCGTATGAGGGAGTCAGTCCATGTCTATGCAGACAGGTATCGCCACTTGCTGGCTTTGCTTGGCCTCAAAGGCAATGAGACCCCTTTCTATAAGCTCAATTTCTTACGTGGGATGGAACCTAAGCTTGCACGCAAGGTCTATCGCACCCACCCTCTCGATCTTGAAGAAGCCATTGCTGAGGCCATCTACATCTCGGAAGGCCTGAGCATGGATGAAGTGTCGGACGCGGGTAACGAGGGGCGCTTCCGCAGCACTGCTGCGGGTAGGGCGCGCCTCAGGAATCCGAACGCTTGGGATGGCGCTCCCCCAGGGAGGGAGGGGGAATGCACGGACCGGGGTCTGCCCACAGGGCAAGCTTCACGACCGTGCGAGCCCGAACCATACCTGGACAGGGAGCCAGTGCGCGTCAGGACTCGCCACGGGTCCCAGGGTCGGGATGCTGGCGCGGACAGGACATGGGAGGAGCGACGGCCCTTTAGGGCCGCCGCACTCCGTGCACCGCCGCACTGGACCCCAGAACCAATGGAACCTGCGAGCGTTTGGGACAGGCAACTGATGAATCAGACTAACAGTCTATTACGTCAGCTGGCGAAGCTGAATATCAACTTCGCCCGCCAAACCCATGATGAGCGGCACCCGGGTCTGCCTCTGAGCTCAGAGTCTGACCGTGAGAACCATCCCGCAGCCTCGGTCCACTCCGCGCCTGCAACGCCACATGGCTGGGTTTAATAATAATAATAAGTAGCGTTTCCCGCCCCGGGAAACAGAGTTCTCCGACGATGGAACGTCAGTACGGCTCATGCCTGGCAAGGCATACAGCAGCGCACCGCGCTGCTTCCCCTTATCCGCCGTTAATACTTCCTCATCCTCTGCTTTATGCAGAGACCTCCTGTATGACGATAATACTACCCTTACTCCTCCGCACTGTTTGGTTATTCACTGGTCACTGGTATGCCTGCGCTGTCAGGCATCTAGCAATTACATAGTGTGGATAGGATAGAGTCTAAAGCTCGGAGCCTGGAGCTCGGAGGAGCCCAGGCGCCAGGCGCAGAGCGGCGAGCTAGCACGAGTGCAGCGCTGCGAGCGCAAGCTCTAAGTATTCTCTAATTGCTGTTTGAGCATCACGTTATGTGTCCCTGGTCCGCTTGTTATCGGCGTTCGCCGCCACGAATCGACTTTGCTTGCGCACCTGCCTGATCCAGTTATTGAAACAAAAACCTAACTATGTAAACGAATGTCACTTATAACAGATCAATGATCACTCGGCGAGCCAATCGCAGTGGCTTTGGCAGCCAGGCGCAGTGTCGGGCGCTGCTGGAGAGATGCTCGCGTTATGCCCAGACAGCAGCATTTCTCAATCGCACCGTGTCAGCGCGCGATCAGCCGCAGCACGCGCTAGTTGATGCGGCCAGCCGATGTCAGCCGAGCCAGCCGATGTTGCTGAGCTGTTCCTATGCGCATGGGCCTCGAAGTATACGAGTGCCCCAATCATCGCAATTTGTGATACGCGATATGTGAAGAGCCAGGCGACGCCTGTGCCACAGCCCGCGCTAGTCGGTGCTGCCGCAGCCCGCGCCAGTAGCGCCAGTTGATGTGAAGCCCAAGCCAGCCTATGTTGCTGAGCTGCCAATATGCGCAGGAGCCTCAACTTATACGAGTGCCCCATTCATCGCGACTTGTGATACGCGGTATGCTAAGCGCCAGGGTGACGCCTGTGTTGCTGACCCGCGCTAGTCTGTGCAGCCGCAGCCGCAGCCCGCCGAAGTCCTAGCCAGCCGACGTGTTGAGCCTCCAATATGCGCACGAGCCTCGAAGTGCTCGAGTGCCCCAATCATCGCAATTTGCGATACGCGACCTCGGCAGTATGTGAAGCGCCAGGCAACGACTGTGCCCTTACGCCAGCGGCCTCTGTGCCCACTTTGATTTGATTTGATGCGATTCAGTAATCGCCCTGATCATCGCAAACTCGACTTGCGTTTTCCGTGTGACACGCTTGCAGCGGTTGGCAGCGGATGACTAGCAACGGTTTTCAGCGGGCGGTTGCAGGAGCGGTTGCAGCGAGCGTCGGAACGCGCACACGCACAATATGCACGCGCATTGTGCGCACGCGCGTCACCGTAACTATGATTCCCCTGGCCTCCACGACCGGAGGGTCCCCATTGTCGGGTGCATGAACCTGCACGGATGCATTCACTTGCACCATTACAGTTCACTCCAGCTGTTCCACCGGGAATCGCAGCGCGGCAGACAGCCGTCTCCGCGGACACGTCAAGCCACACTGTTTTCAGGTTGGCATGCACGGCGGGCGCCGTGGAAACAATCCACGGAAGGCCGCCACGCCTGGTGTTGATTGTGAGGGAGAGCGCGAGATGCCGTGGGGCAGTACCGTTGCGTTACTCTAGCAAGGTCGGCGCATGCTATGCAGTGCGTGAACTCGTACAGTCACGCCATGAGTCATGCAGAACGCTTACTGAGTACTGCCCATCTGCTGGAGAGCACGCCGCCAGACGAGCTATGTGGGCAAATGCCGGCAAAGCCCTGCCACGGCGCGCCTGATGTAGCTTGCCAGCATAAAGTAGCTGATCTGTTTGCTTAGATTAGTCACTAGTACGCAGATTTGCATTTTCCAGCACTCGCAGTATGATTGCGGTGTTACAGAGGGGACAACCCAGTATGGAACGAGAGCCATCACCACAGGCCAGCGTTCGCACATGCTCAGACAGGCGCCACTGCCACCGCATACCTGCAGTACAGCACGCAGAATGCATTGCGCCTGAGTCAGCGCCCCGGGTATTGCGAGCTCCTAGCTGGTTCTGGTGTCTGGATCTTTTGTCGTTTGGGTTCTGGGATGACGTGCCCTTTCCTCCCAGCGCAATTTACGCGCCGTACGCCATGCGCAAGGGCCAATCCGCGCGACGTAGTAGCGCGGGGCCCTTGTTAGCCCTGCGCTGCACGCGCATATGGGGCGGCTCAGCTAGCGGGCTAATGGCCCTGTACACCCAGCGTACTGTGGGGATTAGGGAGGACCATTCATATTGCGCCGAACAACAATCTTGGTTGAAGTTGCATGGGAGAGGGCACATCGTTTTGACTGAGCCGCGACTGGAGCGCGGTTCATAGCAGACAAGGGCGACAGGCGCGCAGGGTGATCACTGGAGCTCCATGCTGCCCAGCCCCAGCGCCAGCCCCGCCCGCCCATCACCACACGCACCAAGGCTTCAGCAGCAATTAACTCCATCTTCCGGGTTACCCCACTAGACGATTCCTTTCCTACGGTGCCGGCGCATACCCATGCCGCCACTATTGCCTGGCAGGGTAGAGCGCCACCAGGACGGCGGTTCCCCACCAGGTCATGTTGAGGCGTAGTAAAGGGGGGAATGCGGACCCGGCCCCGAAGGTGGAGATTCCTTCAGTTTTGCCGCTGCCGCTCAGGTCGAGGGCCCATCGTCTTTGTTGAGCAGCCATCACGTCGGGTCGCCGCCACAGGTTATCCCTGGGAGCCATAGGTGGCCCTAGCAGTAGCGCGCACAGCATGCCGGCCGTATCCTTGTGGCCTCAAGCCTGCTCCGCTACTGACAGCATAATCCTCAGACCATTCCGTGCCGTGGGAAATACAACGAAGTCCTTCCGTTGGTCTGCCATGTCATTCTGCCAGTGATGCACGCCTCCGCCTGTCCCGTCAGCATGCTTTCGGGCTCCATACGGCCATAAGACGCATCAACGCAAGTGAGCAGGCTCTACTTCTGCGAACACGCACTCGGGGGTGCGCAGCGGGGAGGCACCAGTAGTGCCACAACACGGCTAGCCTACGCGATCAGTTCAACCGCGCTTACATAGCGCCGTCCAGCCTCAACCCACGCCGCCCGAAGCCATCATGGATTCTGCCAATCCCGCTCCTGTGCGGTGCCAACCCGACGCCCATGCACTGCGGGCCGATCCACCGAAGTGTTTCCCCCAAGCCCTAGACGCGGGTGGAGCAGCGCTACCTCTCGGCTTGCCGCCTGGCGCGTGCTGTGTGTGTGTCCATCTTGCAACCGGTAGCAGGCGGTACCGGTACCGGTACCTTCACCCCGCCGGCTCCCTTAATCCACGCCTGACTTCAGGAAAGGCGCAACATTTATTTATTTAATTGCCCCGCTAGCAAGGCCTATGCATATGAGGCCGCCCACAGCACGATTGCGCTGCGCGGCGCAGGGTCACGTACTCACGCATGCACCCGCCCGAACTGAACTCCGTGGTGGGTTGCCGCCAAGGATCCCAGACTTGTAAGGGAGCGGCAGCGCACGCGCGACCACCTGTTTAGTCCCACTCGCACATTTGGCTTGCTTGACCAGTAGTCACGATGAGGCGGCCAGCTCCGGACCTCACTGCAATTCAAGGCATCGCTGCGCGCACATGTACGGCATGGCCGCGCATATATGGCCGCACCCGCTGGCATGGCACCGCACGGCACAGTTAAGGACCCATGACATTGCGCCCCGTGGGCGAGATGGGCCCAGCCTCGGAATGCCCGTCCGTAGTACCCGCGCCGCCGCGTATGGTGGCTCACGCGCCGGTGCCGCCACCACGTGCCCCCTGCCCACGCCAGGGCCACGTCCGGCCGCGCAGTTCGTTTATGTGTTGCTTTCAAGGTCCGGTGTGAATGAGGAGTATTGCCGGCCACTGAAGCAGCATAAACACAATTTACAATGACGACTGTGACTGTTTCGTGTTTTTGGACAGCTTTTCAGGTTGGGTTCAGGGTAGGCGCAGCAAGGACATGGGGTTGTTGGTAGTGTTGGCCACTAGTTGCAAAGTAAGCGGGCAGCGAACCGGGATCTGATTGCCGGTCGAGGCGGCGCTGCCGCGTGCTGCCCGAGGGTACTGTAAGTTCCAAGGAGGAGAAGTAGCGTTTCCCGCCCCGGGAAACAGAGTTCTCCGACGATGGAACGTCAGTACGGCTCATGCCTGGCAAGGCATACAGCAGCGCACCGCGCTGCTTCCCCTTATCCGCCGTTAATACTTCCTCATCCTCTGCTTTATGCAGAGACCTCCTGTATGACGCCCACCCGCCCGCCCTTGAGCCTGCGTGCCCGTGGCTGCAGCGGCCTCGTTGAGCGTGGGGTCCTGCCCGCTAGCCATACCCTGCGTTCAGCTAGTTCCTCTTCCATGCCGGACGGCCCCACCTGCGGCGTGTGATCCTGGTCCAGCTGCGCGCCTGCCGCGCCAGCAGAGGCGCGCCCGCGCCTCTTCTCCTGCCCTCCGTCGCTTTCGCAAGAAGCTCTCGCCTGCCCGCAATTTGATTGACAGGCAGCTCTTACCTCGCCTCAGTTGGCGCGTCCAACACGGCCATGCAGACCGCCTCACGTCCCCGCCGCCGCGGCCTCGGGCGCAGTGGCGGCTGCTGCCGCTTGTGCCAGCCCATGCCATGTCACCGCACGTGGCTCGCGCCTCACCTCTCACGCACGAGGACGGCAGCCGCTGCCGTTACCTCTCCGTCCAGCGCCATCCCGTGACGGCCGCAGTGTTCCTACCATCCGGGCCCCGCCGCCCAGCGCCACGGTCCGCTCGGTTCCGAGCGCGTGTTTTCACCGTTTGGCGACTGCCTGCCCGCGGCGTGGCCTGGGGCGCGGCAGGCACCTGCCTCCTTTGCGCGGTTGCTGCGAGGCCCCGCTGGCGCTGGCGCCGTGCTTGGGCGCCTTGTTTACTTCCGCCCGCGACGCTGCTGTCACCGCTTGCGCTGATCGTGGGTTGCCCGCTCCGCCGGTAGGTTTCCGATCCGCGGCTGCCGGGCCTGCCTGGCCCGCTGCCCTATGGCCCTGTTACGGGCCGCCCGCCGCGGCGCCCCTACGTTCGTCGGGGGACAACCCCTTGGGCCTGCCCTGTGGCATTCATTAGGGCCGCGCTCCACGCTAGCTCTGATTGCAGGTCGTGGCGGCGCTGCCGCGCGCTGTCCGGGTTACTTGGCCTTTCTGGAAGCGACGCAGCGTTTCCCGCCTCGGGAAACGGGGTTCTCCCAGGCTCGCACACTGCTGCTGCGGCGCATATGGCGCGGCGCTGGTGGCGCCGCGCCTTTTTGTCCTCGCGCGGCCTTTTTTCCTCGGCGCTCGCCGCTGCCACCCTTTCGTCATGCGTCGCCGTCGGCACGCGGCCTTCGCGGCCGCGGCGGTACCGGCTCCTGTCCTCGGAGCTCCTCTCTCGGGGAGCGTCGCCTCGTCTCGCGGCCCTGTGCCCCGGGCCGCGGCGGCCCCTTGCCGCCGCAGCCCGTCTCCGGGCGCATTGCCCTGCCCGCGCCCGCGGCTGCGGCGGGGGCGCGCCTGCTGCGGGCCCCGTGAGCCCTGGCCGCGCTGGCGCCTTCACGGGGGCTCGCGCGCGCGCCGCTTCGGTTGCCTAGCCTAGCGCAGGCGCCGGCGGCGCGCTAGCGGCGGCCTCTAGGGCCGCCGCGTACCTGAGGTGATTTGAGCGTTGCCGGCCGCTGGTGCTGGTGTATTTTGCGGTGTATTGCCGGCCCCTGATGCCGGTGTTTATGTGGAGTCTTGCCAGCCACTGATGCCGGTGTGACTGCCGGTGTGATTGAGGCGTATTGCCGGCCACTGAGGTCCGGTGTGAATGAGGAGTGTTGCCGGCCACTGAAGCCGGTGTGAATGAGGAATATTGCCGGCCACTGAAGCCGGTGTGAATGAGGAGTATTGCCGGCCACTGAACCGGTGTGAATGAGGAGTATTGCCGGCCACTGAAGCAGCATAAACACAATTTATAATGACGACTGTGACTGTTTCGTGTTTTTGGACAGCTTTTCAGGTTGGGTTCAGGGTAGGCGCAGCAAGGACATGGGGTTGTTGGTAGTGTTGGCCACTAGTTGCAAAGTAAGCGGGCAGCGAACCGGGATCTGATTGCCGGTCGAGGCGGCGCTGCCGCGTGCTGCCCGAGGGTACTGTAAGTTCCAAGGAGGAGAATGATAATAAAAGGCCCTTAGATCCTCATGCCCCCGCGCGCCCCCAAGGGGGGAGCATATGAGGACGGAAGGACGGGGAAAGGGGAAGAAGACAGGAGGGAGGGGTAGGGCATCCCATTTTTTTCCCGCAGGGGGGCCAGCCCCCCTGCACCCCCCGGAAATGGACAGGGGGGCGGCGCCCCCCTGTCGACCCCCCAGGGTTACGCGGCGCGAAAGCAACGGGCGGGGAAGGGGAAACAGCGAGGGGTTGGGAACAGCAGCATGTGAAAGGGAAGTGTATGAGTCATGATTATTGTGGCTACGCGCTATTGTGAGCCGCCCCCCTCGCGGCCCGGGTTCTCTCTTTGACAGGGTGGCGGCGCCCCCCTGTCGGACCCCCCGGGCATTAAGCAGGGTCTGGCACAGAGGAACGGCAACGGATAGCATCATGGGAAGTTGTGCAAGGTCGGACACGTTTACAATAGAGGGCCCAGGACGAAAGAATGGGTTGTGTGAATGAGTCCGTGTTGGCAGGTGCAGGGCCAAAAAAGAGCATTCCAGGTATAAAGTGCCTTGAAATGTTGGGTTGATTCATGATGTGCTAGATGATTGCGTGCCGCCAAGTGGTTGTTTAGGTCTGGGGACGCATGCACGCGTACAGGCACGAGGGGGGCCACGGTAAGACATGCAAGCGACCAGGCAACAGCGTGCGGCGCCGTGGTTGTTTAGGTTTGAGGGGACACGCACGCATACAGGCACGAATGGGGGGGGGGGGGCTTGGAAAGGAAGGCAAGCGCCCAGGCACAAGCGTGCGGCGCCGTGGTTGTTTAGGTCTGGGGACCCATGCACGCGTACAGGCACGAAGGGGGAAAGGCAAGCGACCAGGATATAGGGTGCGGCGCCGTGGTTGTTTAGGTTTGAGGGGACACGCACGCATACAGGTACGAATGGGGGGGCTTGCGAAGAAAGACAAGCGACCAGGCAACAGCGTGCGGCGCCGTGGTTGTTTAGGTCTGGGGACGCATGCACGCGTACAGGCACGAAGGGGGAAAGGCAAGCGACCAGGCAATAGCGTGCGGCGCCGTGGTTGCTTAGGTTTGAGGGGACACGCACGCATACAGGCACGAATGGGGGTGGGGCTTGGGAAGAAAGGCAAGCGACCAGGCAACAGTGTGCGGCGCCCTGCGTGTTTAGGTCTGGGGACGCATGCACGCGTACAGGCACGAGGGGGGCCATGGTAACAAAGGCAAGCGACCAGGCAACAGCGTGCGGCGCCGTGGTTGTTTAGGTTTGAGGGGACACGCACGCATACAGGCACGAATGGGGGGGGGGGGGGCTTGGAAAGGAAGGCAAGCGCCCAGGCACAAGCGTGCGGCGCCGTGGTTGTTTAGGTCTGGGGACCCATGCACGCGTACAGGCACGAAGGGGGAAAGGCAAGCGACCAGGATATAGGGTGCGGCGCCGTGGTTGTTTAGGTTTGAGGGGACACGCACGCATACAGGTACGAATGGGGGGGCTTGGGAAGAAAGACAAGCGACCAGGCAACAGCGTGCGGCGCCGTGGTTGTTTAGGTCTGGGGACGAATGCACGCGTACAGGCACGAAGGGGGAAAGGCAAGCGACCAGGCAATAGCGTGCGGCGCCGTGGTTGCTTAGGTTTGAGGGGACACGCACGCATACAGGCACGAATGGGGGTGGGGCTTGGGAAGAAAGGCAAGCGACCAGGCAACAGTGTGCGGCGCCCTGCGTGTTTAGGTCTGGGGACGCATGCACGCGTACAGGCACGAGGGGGGGCCATGGTAACAAAGGCAAGCGACCAGGCAACAGCGTGCGGCGCCGTGGTTGTTTAGGTTTGAGGGGACACGCACGCATACAGGCACGAATGGGGGGGGGCTTGGAAAGGAAGGCAAGCGCCCAGGCACAAGCGTGCGGCGCCGTGGTTGTTTAGGTCTGGGGACCCATGCACGCGTACAGGCACGAAGGGGGAAAGGCAAGCGACCAGGATATAGGGTGCGGCGCCGTGGTTGTTTAGGTTTGAGGGGACACGCACGCATACAGGTACGAATGGGGGGGCTTGGGAAGAAAGACAAGCGACCAGGCAACAGCGTGCGGCGCCCTGCGTGTTTAGGTCTGGGGACGCATGCACGCGTACAGGCACGAAGGGGTAAAGGCAAGCGACCAGGCAATAGCGTGCGGCGCCGTGGTTGCTTAGGTTTGAGGGGACACGCACGCATACAGGCACGAATGGGGGTGGGGCTTGGGAAGAAAGGCAAGCGACCAGGCAACAGTGTGCGGCGCCCTGCGTGTTTAGGTCTGGGGACGCATGCACGCGTACAGGCACGAGGGGGGCCATGGTAACAAAGGCAAGCGACCAGGCACCAGCGTGCGGCGCCGTGGTTGTTTAGGTTTGAGGGGACACGCACGCATACAGGCACGAATGGGGGGGGGGGCTTGGAAAGGAAGGCAAGCGCCCAGGCACAAGCGTGCGGCGCCGTGGTTGTTTAGGTCTGGGGACCCATGCACGCGTACAGGCACGAAGGGGGAAAGGCAAGCGACCAGGATATAGGGTGCGGCGCCGTGGTTGTTTAGGTTTGAGGGGACACGCACGCATACAGGTACGAATGGGGGGGCTTGGGAAGAAAGACAAGCGACCAGGCAACAGCGTGCGGCGCCGTGGTTGTTTAGGTCTGGGGACGAATGCACGCGTACAGGCACGAAGGGGGAAAGGCAAGCGACCAGGCAATAGCGTGCGGCGCCGTGGTTGCTTAGGTTTGAGGGGACACGCACGCATACAGGCACGAATGGGGGTGGGGCTTGGGAAGAAAGGCAAGCGACCAGGCAACAGTGTGCGGCGCCCTGCGTGTTTAGGTCTGGGGACGCATGCACGCGTACAGGCACGAGGGGGGCCATGGTAACAAAGGCAAGCGACCAGGCAACAGCGTGCGGCGCCGTGGTTGTTTAGGTTTGAGGGGACACGCACGCATACAGGCACGAATGGGGGGGGGCTTGGAAAGGAAGGCAAGCGCCCAGGCACAAGCGTGCGGCGCCGTGGTTGTTTAGGTCTGGGGACCCATGCACGCGTACAGGCACGAAGGGGGAAAGGCAAGCGACCAGGATATAGGGTGCGGCGCCGTGGTTGTTTAGGTTTGAGGGGACACGCACGCATACAGGTACGAATGGGGGGGCTTGGGAAGAAAGACAAGCGACCAGGCAACAGCGTGCGGCGCCCTGCGTGTTTAGGTCTGGGGACGCATGCACGCGTACAGGCACGAAGGGGTAAAGGCAAGCGACTAGGCCATAGCGTGCGGTGCCGTTGTTGTTTAGGTTTGAGGGGACACGCACGCATACAGGCACGAATGGGGGTGGGGCTTGGAAAGAAAGGCAAGCGACCAGGCACAAGCGTCCGGCGCCGTGGTTGTTTAGGTCTGGGGACCCATGCACGCGTACAGGCACGAGGGGGGCCACGGTAAGACATGCAAGCGACCAGGCAACAGCGTGCGGCGCCGTGGTTGTTTAGGTTTGAGGGGACACGCACGCATACAGGCACGAATGGGGGGGGGGGCTTGGAAAGGAAGGCAAGCGCCCAGGCACAAGCGTGCGGCGCCGTGGTTGTTTAGGTCTGGGGACCCATGCACGCGTACAGGCACGAAGGGGGAAAGGCAAGCGACCAGGATATAGGGTGCGGCGCCGTGGTTGTTTAGGTTTGAGGGGACACGCACGCATACAGGTACGAATGGGGGGGCTTGGGAAGAAAGACAAGCGACCAGGCAACAGCGTGCGGCGCCGTGGTTGTTTAGGTCTGGGGACGCATGCACGCGTACAGGCACGAAGGGGGAAAGGCAAGCGACCAGGCCATAGCGTGCGGCGCCGTGGTTGCTTAGGTTTGAGGGGACACGCACGCATACAGGCACGAATGGGGGTGGGGCTTGGGAAGAAAGGCAAGCGACCAGGCAACAGTGTGCGGCGCCCTGCGTGTTTAGGTCTGGGGACGCATGCACGCGTACAGGCACGAGGGGGGCCACGGTAAGACATGCAAGCGACCAGGCAACAGCGTGCGGCGCCGTGGTTGTTTAGGTTTGAGGGGACACGCACGCATACAGGCACGAATGGGGGGGGGCTTGGAAAGGACGGCAAGCGCCCAGGCACAAGCGTGCGGCGCCGTGGTTGTTTAGGTCTGGGGACCCATGCACGCGTACAGGCACGAAGGGGGAAAGGCAAGCGACCAGGATATAGGGTGCGGCGCCGTGGTTGTTTAGTTTTGAGGGGACACGCACGCATACAGGTACGAATGGGGGGGCTTGGAAAGGAAGGCAAGCGACCAGGCAACAGCGTGCGGCGCCGTGGTTGTTTAGGTCTGGGGACGCATGCACGCGTACAGGCACGAAGGGGGAAAGGCAAGCGACCAGGCCATAGCGTGCGGCGCCGTGGTTGCTTAGGTTTGAGGGGACACGCACGCATACAGGTACGAATGGGGGGGCTTGGGAAGAAAGACAAGCGACCAGGCAACAGCGTGCGGCGCCGTGGTTGTTTAGGTCTGGGGACGCATGCGCGCGTACAGGCACGAGGGGGGGGGGGCTTGGAAAGGAAGGCAAGCGCCCAGGCACAAGCGTGCGGCGCCGTGGTTGTTTAGGTCTGGGGACCCATGCACGCGTACAGGCACGAAGGGGGAAAGGCAAGCGACCAGGATATAGGGTGCGGCGCCGTGGTTGTTTAGGTTTGAGGGGACACGCACGCATACAGGTACGAATGGGGGGGCTTGGGAAGAAAGACAAGCGACCAGGCAACAGCGTGCGGCGCCGTGGTTGTTTAGGTCTGGGGACGCATGCACGCGTACAGGCACGAAGGGGGAAAGGCAAGCGACTAGGCCATAGCGTGCGGTGCCGTTGTTGTTTAGGTTTGAGGGGACACGCACGCATACAGGCACGAATGGGGGTGGGGCTTGGGAAGAAAGGCAAGCGACCAGGCACAAGCGTCCGGCGCCGTGGTTGTTTAGGTCTGGGGACGCATGCACGCGTACAGGCACGAGGGGGGCCACGGTAAGACATGCAAGCGACCAGGCAACAGCGTGCGGCGCCGTGGTTGTTTAGGTTTGAGGGGACACGCACGCATACAGGCACGAATGGGGGGGGGCTTGGAAAGGAAGGCAAGCGCCCAGGCACAAGCGTGCGGCGCCGTGGTTGTTTAGGTCTGGGGACCCATGCACGCGTACAGGCACGAAGGGGGAAAGGCAAGCGACCAGGATATAGGGTGCGGCGCCGTGGTTGTTTAGGTTTGAGGAAACACGCACGCATACAGGTACGAATGGGGGGGCTTGGGAAGAAAGACAAGCGACCAGGCAACAGCGTGCGGCGCCGTGGTTGTTTAGGTCTGGGGACGCATGCACGCGTACAGGCACGAGGGCGGCCACGGTAAGACATGCAAGCGACCAGGCAACAGCGTGCGGCGCCGTGGTTGTTTAGGTTTGAGGGGACACGCACGCATACAGGCACGAATGGGGGGGGGCTTGGAAAGGAAGGCAAGCGCCCAGGCACAAGCGTGCGGCGCCGTGGTTGTTTAGGTCTGGGGACCCATGCACGCGTACAGGCACGAAGGGGGAAAGGCAAGCGACCAGGATATAGGGTGCGGCGCCGTGGTTGTTTAGGTTTGAGGGGACACGCACGCATACAGGTACGAATGGGGGGGCTTGGGAAGAAAGACAAGCGACCAGGCAACAGCGTGCGGCGCCGTGGTTGTTTAGGTCTGGGGACGCATGCACGCGTACAGGCACGAAGGGGGAAAGGCAAGCGACTAGGCCATAGCGTGCGGTGCCGTTGTTGTTTAGGTTTGAGGGGACACGCACGCATACAGGCACGAATGGGGGTGGGGCTTGGGAAGAAAGGCAAGCGACCAGGCACAAGCGTCCGGCGCCGTGGTTGTTTAGGTCTGGGGACGCATGCACGCGTACAGACACGAGGGGGGCCGCGGTAAGACATGCAAGCGACCAGGCAACAGCGTGCGGCGCCGTGGTTGTTTAGGTTTGAGGGGACACGCACGCATACAGGCACGAATGGGGGGGGGCTTGGAAAGGAAGGCAAGCGCCCAGGCACAAGCGTGCGGCGCCGTGGTTGTTTAGGTCTGGGGACCCATGCACGCGTACAGGCACGAAGGGGGAAAGGCAAGCGACCAGGATATAGGGTGCGGCGCCGTGGTTGTTTAGGTTTGAGGGGACACGCACGCATACAGGTACGAATGGGGGGGCTTGGGAAGAAAGACAAGCGACCAGGCAACAGCGTGCGGCGCCGTGGTTGTTTAGGTCTGGGGACGCATGCACGCGTACAGGCACGAAGGGGGAAAGGCAAGCGACCAGGCAACAGCGTGCGGCGCCGTGGTTGTTTAGGTTTGAGGGGACACGCACGCATACAGGCACGAATGGGGGGGGGGCTTGGAAAGGAAGGCAAGCGCCCAGGCACAAGCGTGCGGCGCCGTGGTTGTTTAGGTCTGGGGACGCATGCACGCGTACAGGCACGAAGGGGGAAAGGCAAGCGACCAGGCCATAGCGTGCGGCGCCGTGGTTGCTTAGGTTTGAGGGGACACGCACGCATACAGGCACGAATGGGGGTGGGGCTTGGGAAGAAAGGCAAGCGACCAGGCAACAGTGTGCGGCGCCCTGCGTGTTTAGGTCTGGGGACGCATGCACGCGTACAGGCACGAGGGGGGCCACGGTAAGACATGCAAGCGACCAGGCAACAGCGTGCGGCGCCGTGGTTGTTTAGGTTTGAGGGGACACGCACGCATACAGGCACGAATGGGGGGGGGGCTTGGAAAGGAAGGCAAGCGCCCAGGCACAAGCGTGCGGCGCCGTGGTTGTTTAGGTCTGGGGACCCATGCACGCGTACAGGCACGAAGGGGGAAAGGCAAACGACCAGGATATAGGGTGCGGCGCCGTGGTTGTTTAGGTTTGAGGGGACACGCACGCATACAGGTACGAATGGGGGGGCTTGGGAAGAAAGACAAGCGACCAGGCAACAGCGTGCGGCGCCGTGGTTGTTTAGGTCTGGGGACGCATGCACGCGTACAGGCACGAAGGGGGCAAAGGCAAGCGACTAGGCCATAGCGTGCGGTGCCGTTGTTGTTTAGGTTTGAGGGGACACGCACGCATACAGGCACGAATGGGGGTGGGGCTTGGGAAGAAAGGCAAGCGACCAGGCACAAGCGTCCGGCGCCGTGGTTGTTTAGGTCTGGGGACGCATGCACGCGTACAGGCACGAGGGGGGCCACGGTAACAAAGGCAAGCGACCAGGCAACAGCGTGCGGCGCCGTGGTTGTTTAGGTTTGAGGGGACACGCACGCATACAGGCACGAATGGGGGGGGGGGCTTGGAAAGGAAGGCAAGCGCCCAGGCACAAGCGTGCGGCGCCGTGGTTGTTTAGGTCTGGGGACCCATGCACGCGTACAGGCACGAAGGGGGAAAGGCAAGCGACCAGGATATAGGGTGCGGCGCCGTGGTTGTTTAGGTTTGAGGGGACACGCACGCATACAGGTACGAATTGGGGGGCTTGGGAAGAAAGACAAGCGACCAGGCAACAGCGTGCGGCGCCGTGGTTGTTTAGGTCTGGGGACGCATGCACGCGTACAGGCACGAAGGGGGAAAGGCAAGCGACCAGGCCATAGCGTGCGGCGCCGTGGTTGCTTAGGTTTGAGGGGACACGCACGCATACAGGCACGAATGGGGGTGGGGCTTGGGAAGAAAGGCAAGCGACCAGGCAACAGTGTGCGGCGCCCTGCGTGTTTAGGTCTGGGGACGCATGCACGCGTACAGGCACGAGGGGGGCCACGGTAAGACATGCAAGCGACCAGGCAACAGCGTGCGGCGCCGTGGTTGTTTAGGTTTGAGGGCACACGCACGCATACAGGCACGAATGGGGGGGGCTTGGAAAGGAAGGCAAGCGCCCAGGCACAAGCGTGCGGCGCCGTGGTTGTTTAGGTCTGGGGACCCATGCACGCGTACAGGCACGAAGGGGGAAAGGCAAGCGACCAGGATATAGGGTGCGGCGCCGTGGGTTGTTTAGGTTTGAGGGGACACGCACGCATACAGGTACGAATGGGGGGGCTTGGGAAGAAAGACAAGCGACCAGGCAACAGCGTGCGGCGCCGTGGTTGTTTAGGTCTGGGGACGCATGCACGCGTACAGGCACGAAGGGGGAAAGGCAAGCGACTAGGCCATAGCGTGCGGTGCCGTTGTTGTTTAGGTTTGAGGGGACACGCACGCATACAGGCACGAATGGGGGTGGGGCTTGGGAAGAAAGGCAAGCGACCAGGCACAAGCGTCCGGCGCCCTGCGTGTTTAGGTCTGGGGACGCATGCACGCGTACAGGCACGAGGGGGGCCACGGTAAGACATGCAAGCGACCAGGCAACAGCGTGCGGCGCCGTGGTTGTTTAGGTTTGAGGGGACACGCACGCATACAGGCACGAATGGGGGGGGGGCTTGGAAAGGAAGGCAAGCGCCCAGGCACAAGCGTGCGGCGCCGTGGTTGTTTAGGTCTGGGGACCCATGCACGCGTACAGGCACGAAGGGGGAAAGGCAAGCGACCAGGATATAGGGTGCGGCGCCGTGGTTGTTTAGGTTTGAGGGGACACGCACGCATACAGGTACGAATGGGGGGGCTTGGGAAGGAAGGCAAGCGACCAGGCAACAGCGTGCGGCGCCGTGGTTGTTTAGGTCTGGGGACGCATGCACGCGTACAGGCACGAAGGGGGAAAGGCAAGCGACCAGGCCATAGCGTGCGGCGCCGTGGTTGCTTAGGTTTGAGGGGACACGCACGCATACAGGTACGAATGGGGGGGCTTGGGAAGAAAGACAAGCGACCAGGCAACAGCGTGCGGCGCCGTGGTTGTTTAGGTCTGGGGACGCATGCACGCGTACAGGCACGAAGGGGGAAACGCAAGCGACCAGGCCATAGCGTGCGGCGCCGTGGTTGCTTAGGTTTGAGGGGACACGCACGCATACAGGCACGAATGGGGGTGGGGCTTGGGAAGAAAGGCAAGCGACCAGGCAACAGTGTGCGGCGCCCTGCGTGTTTAGGTCTGGGGACGCATGCACGCGTACAGGCACGAGGGGGGCCATGGTAATAAAGGCAAGCGACCAGGCAACAGCGTGCGGCGCCGTGGTTGTTTAGGTTTGAGGGGACACGCACGCATACAGGCACGAATGGGGGGGGGGCTTGGAAAGGAAGGCAAGCGCCCAGGCACAAGCGTGCGGCGCCGTGGTTGTTTAGGTCTGGGGACCCATGCACGCGTACAGGCACGAAGGGGGAAAGGCAAGCGACCAGGATATAGGGTGCGGCGCCGTGGTTGTTTAGGTTTGAGGGGACACGCACGCATACAGGTACGAATGGGGGGGCTTGGGAAGAAAGACAAGCGACCAGGCAACAGCGTGCGGCGCCCTGCGTGTTTAGGTCTGGGGACGCATGCACGCGTACAGGCACGAAGGGGGAAAGGCAAGCGACTAGGCCATAGCGTGCGGTGCCGTTGTTGTTTAGGTTTGAGGGGACACGCACGCATACAGGCACGAATGGGGGTGGGGCTTGGGAAGAAAGGCAAGCGACCAGGCACAAGCGTCCGGCGCCGTGGTTGTTTAGGTCTGGGGACGCATGCACGCGTACAGGCACGATGGGGGGCCACGGTAAGACATGCAAGCGACCAGGCAACAGCGTGCGGCGCCGTGGTTGCTTAGGTTTGAGGGGACACGCACGCATACAGGCACGAATGGGGGTGGGGCTTGGGAAGAAAGGCAAGCGACCAGGCAACAGTGTGCGGCGCCCTGCGTGTTTAGGTCTGGGGACGCATGCACGCGTACAGGCACGAGGGGGGCCATGGTAACAAAGGCAAGCGACCAGGCAACAGCGTGCGGCGCCGTGGTTGTTTAGGTTTGAGGGGACACGCACGCATACAGGCACGAATGGGGGGGGGGGCTTGGAAAGGAAGGCAAGCGCCCAGGCACAAGCGTGCGGCGCCGTGGTTGTTTAGGTCTGGGGACCCATGCACGCGTACAGGCACGAAGGGGGAAAGGCAAGCGACCAGGATATAGGGTGCGGCGCCGTGGTTGTTTAGGTTTGAGGGGACACGCACGCATACAGGTACGAATGGGGGGGCTTGGGAAGAAAGACAAGCGACCAGGCAACAGCGTGCGGCGCCCTGCGTGTTTAGGTCTGGGGACGCATGCACGCGTACAGGCACGAAGGGGGAAAGGCAAGCGACTAGGCCATAGCGTGCGGTGCCGTTGTTGTTTAGGTTTGAGGGGACACGCACGCATACAGGCACGAATGGGGGTGGGGCTTGGGAAGAAAGGCAAGCGACCAGGCACAAGCGTCCGGCGCCGTGGTTGTTTAGGTCTGGGGACGCATGCACGCGTACAGGCACGAGGGGGGCCACGGTAAGACATGCAAGCGACCAGGCAACAGCGTGCGGCGCCGTGGTTGTTTAGGTTTGAGGGGACACGCACGCATACAGGCACGAATGGGGGGGGGGCTTGGAAAGGAAGGCAAGCGCCCAGGCACAAGCGTGCGGCGCCGTGGTTGTTTAGGTCTGGGGACCCATGCACGCGTACAGGCACGAAGGGGGAAAGGCAAGCGACCAGGATATAGGGTGCGGCGCCGTGGTTGTTTAGGTTTGAGGGGACACGTAAGCATACAGGTACGAATTGGGGGGCTTGGGAAGAAAGACAAGCGACCAGGCAACAGCGTGCGGCGCCGTGGTTGTTTAGGTCTGGGGACGCATGCACGCGTACAGGCACGAAGGGGGAAAGGCAAGCGACCAGGCCATAGCGTGCGGCGCCGTGGTTGCTTAGGTTTGAGGGGACACGCACGCATACAGGCACGAATGGGGGTGGGGCTTGGGAAGAAAGGCAAGCGACCAGGCAACAGTGTGCGGCGCCCTGCGTGTTTAGGTCTGGGGACGCATGCACGCGTACAGGCACGAGGGGGGCCACGGTAAGACATGCAAGCGACCAGGCAACAGCGTGCGGCGCCGTGGTTGTTTAGGTTTGAGGGCACACGCACGCATACAGGCACGAATGGGGGGGGGCTTGGAAAGGAAGGCAAGCGCCCAGGCACAAGCGTGCGGCGCCGTGGTTGTTTAGGTCTGGGGACCCATGCACGCGTACAGGCACGAAGGGGGAAAGGCAAGCGACCAGGATATAGGGTGCGGCGCCGTGGTTGTTTAGGTTTGAGGGGACACGCACGCATACAGGTACGAATGGGGGGGCTTGGGAAGAAAGACAAGCGACCAGGCAACAGCGTGCGGCGCCGTGGTTGTTTAGGTCTGGGGACGCATGCACGCGTACAGGCACGAAGGGGGAAAGGCAAGCGACTAGGCCATAGCGTGCGGTGCCGTTGTTGTTTAGGTTTGAGGGGACACGCACGCATACAGGCACGAATGGGGGTGGGGCTTGGGAAGAAAGGCAAGCGACCAGGCACAAGCGTCCGGCGCCCTGCGTGTTTAGGTCTGGGGACGCATGCACGCGTACAGGCACGAGGGGGGCCACGGTAAGACATGCAAGCGACCAGGCAACAGCGTGCGGCGCCGTGGTTGTTTAGGTTTGAGGGGACACGCACGCATACAGGCACGAATGGGGGGGGGGCTTGGAAAGGAAGGCAAGCGCCCAGGCACAAGCGTGCGGCGCCGTGGTTGTTTAGGTCTGGGGACCCATGCACGCGTACAGGCACGAAGGGGGAAAGGCAAGCGACCAGGATATAGGGTGCGGCGCCGTGGTTGTTTAGGTTTGAGGGGACACGCACGCATACAGGTACGAATGGGGGGGCTTGGGAAGAAAGACAAGCGACCAGGCAACAGCGTGCGGCGCCCTGCGTGTTTAGGTCTGGGGACGCATGCACGCGTACAGGCACGAAGGGGGAAAGGCAAGCGACCAGGCCATAGCGTGCGGCGCCGTGGTTGCTTAGGTTTGAGGGGACACGCACGCATACAGGTACGAATGGGGGGGCTTGGGAAGAAAGACAAGCGACCAGGCAACAGCGTGCGGCGCCGTGGTTGTTTAGGTCTGGGGACGCATGCACGCGTACAGGCACGAAGGGGGAAACGCAAGCGACCAGGCCATAGCGTGCGGCGCCGTGGTTGCTTAGGTTTGAGGGGACACGCACGCATACAGGCACGAATGGGGGTGGGGCTTGGGAAGAAAGGCAAGCGACCAGGCAACAGTGTGCGGCGCCCTGCGTGTTTAGGTCTGGGGACGCATGCACGCGTACAGGCACGAGGGGGGCCATGGTAATAAAGGCAAGCGACCAGGCAACAGCGTGCGGCGCCGTGGTTGTTTAGGTTGAGGGGACACGCACGCATACAGGCACGAATGGGGGGGGGCTTGGAAAGGAAGGCAAGCGCCCAGGCACAAGCGTGCGGCGCCGTGGTTGTTTAGGTCTGGGGACCCATGCACGCGTACAGGCACGAAGGGGGAAAGGCAAGCGACCAGGATATAGGGTGCGGCGCCGTGGTTGTTTAGGTTTGAGGGGACACGCACGCATACAGGTACGAATGGGGGGGGCTTGGGAAGAAAGACAAGCGACCAGGCAACAGCGTGCGGCGCCCTGCGTGTTTAGGTCTGGGGACGCATGCACGCGTACAGGCACGAAGGGGGAAAGGCAAGCGACTAGGCCATAGCGTGCGGTGCCGTTGTTGTTTAGGTTTGAGGGGACACGCACGCATACAGGCACGAATGGGGGTGGGGCTTGGGAAGAAAGGCAAGCGACCAGGCACAAGCGTCCGGCGCCGTGGTTGTTTAGGTCTGGGGACGCATGCACGCGTACAGGCACGATGGGGGGCCACGGTAAGACATGCAAGCGACCAGGCAACAGCGTGCGGCGCCGTGGTTGCTTAGGTTTGAGGGGACACGCACGCATACAGGCACGAATGGGGGTGGGGCTTGGGAAGAAAGGCAAGCGACCAGGCAACAGTGTGCGGCGCCCTGCGTGTTAGGTCTGGGGACGCATGCACGCGTACAGGCACGAGGGGGGCCATGGTAACAAAGGCAAGCGACCAGGCAACAGCGTGCGGTGCCGTGGTTGTTTAGGTTTGAGGGGACACGCACGCATACAGGCACGAATGGGGGGGGGGCTTGGAAAGGAAGGCAAGCGCCCAGGCACAAGCGTGCGGCGCCGTGGTTGTTTAGGTCTGGGGACCCATGCACGCGTACAGGCACGAAGGGGGAAAGGCAAGCGACCAGGATATAGGGTGCGGCGCCGTGGTTGTTTAGGTTTGAGGGGACACGCACGCATACAGGTACGAATGGGGGGGCTTGGGAAGAAAGACAAGCGACCAGGCAACAGCGTGCGGCGCCCTGCGTGTTTAGGTCTGGGGACGCATGCACGCGTACAGGCACGAAGGGGGAAAGGCAAGCGACTAGGCCATAGCGTGCGGTGCCGTTGTTGTTTAGGTTTGAGGGGACACGCACGCATACAGGCACGAATGGGGGTGGGGCTTGGGAAGAAAGGCAAGCGACCAGGCACAAGCGTCCGGCGCCGTGGTTGTTTAGGTCTGGGGACGCATGCACGCGTACAGGCACGAGGGGGGCCACGGTAAGACATGCAAGCGACCAGGCAACAGCGTGCGGCGCCGTGGTTGTTTAGGTTTGAGGGGACACGCACGCATACAGGCACGAATGGGGGGGGGGGCTTGGAAAGGAAGGCAAGCGCCCAGGCACAAGCGTGCGGCGCCGTGGTTGTTTAGGTCTGGGGACCCATGCACGCGTACAGGCACGAAGGGGGAAAGGCAAGCGACCAGGATATAGGGTGCGGCGCCGTGGTTGTTTAGGTTTGAGGGGACACGCACGCATACAGGTACGAATGGGGGGGCTTGGGAAGAAAGACAAGCGACCAGGCAACAGCGTGCGGCGCCGTGGTTGTTTAGGTCTGGGGACGCATGCACGCGTACAGGCACGAAGGGGGAAAGGCAAGCGACCAGGCAATAGCGTGCGGCGCCGTGGTTGTTTAGGTTTGAGGGGACACGCACGCATACAGGCACGAATGGGGGGGGCTTGGAAAGGAAGGCAAGCGCCCAGGCACAAGCGTGCGGCGCCGTGGTTGTTTAGGTCTGGGGACCCATGCACGCGTACAGGCACGAAGGGGGAAAGGCAAGCGACCAGGATATAGGGTGCGGCGCCGTGGTTGTTTAGGTTTGAGGGGACACGCACGCATACAGGTACGAATGGGGGGGCTTGGGAAGAAAGACAAGCGACCAGGCAACAGCGTGCGGCGCCCTGCGTGTTTAGGTCTGGGGACGCATGCACGCGTACAGGCACGAAGGGGGAAAGGCAAGCGACCAGGCAATAGCGTGCGGCGCCGTGGTTGCTTAGGTTTGAGGGGACACGCACGCATACAGGCACGAATGGGGGTGGGGCTTGGGAAGAAAGGCAAGCGACCAGGCAACAGTGTGCGGCGCCCTGCGTGTTTAGGTCTGGGGACGCATGCACGCGTACAGGCACGAAGGGGGCCATGGTAATAAAGGCAAGCGACCAGGCAACAGCGTGCGGCGCCGTGGTTGTTTAGGTTTGAGGGGACACGCACGCATACAGGCACGAATGGGGGGGGGCTTGGAAAGGAAGGCAAGCGCCCAGGCACAAGCGTGCGGCGCCGTGGTTGTTTAGGTCTGGGGACCCATGCACGCGTACAGGCACGAAGGGGGAAAGGCAAGCGACCAGGATATAGGGTGCGGCGCCGTGGTTGTTTAGGTTTGAGGGGACACGCACGCATACAGGTACGAATGGGGGGGCTTGGGAAGAAAGACAAGCGACCAGGCAACAGCGTGCGGCGCCCTGCGTGTTTAGGTCTGGGGACGCATGCACGCGTACAGGCACGAAGGGGGAAAGGCAAGCGACTAGGCCATAGCGTGCGGTGCCGTTGTTATTTAGGTTTGAGGGGACACGCACGCATACAGGCACGAATGGGGGGGGGGCTTGGGAAGAAAGGCAAGCGACCAGGCACAAGCGTCCGGCGCCGTGGTTGTTTAGGTCTGGGGACGCATGCACGCGTACAGGCACGAGGGGGGCCACGGTAAGACATGCAAGCGACCAGGCAACAGCGTGCGGCGCCGTGGTTGTTTAGGTTTGAGGGGACACGCACGCATACAGGCACGAATGGGGGGGGGGGCTTGGAAAGGAAGGCAAGCGCCCAGGCACAAGCGTGCGGCGCCGTGGTTGTTTAGGTCTGGGGACCCATGCACGCGTACAGGCACGAAGGGGGGAAAGGAAAGCGACCAGGATATAGGGTGCGGCGCCGTGGTTGTTTAGGTTTGAGGGGACACGCACGCATACAGGTACGAATGGGGGGGCTTGGGAAGAAAGACAAGCGACCAGGCAACAGCGTGCGGCGCCGTGGTTGTTTAGGTCTGGGGACGCATGCACGCGTACAGGCACGAAGGGGGAAAGGCAAGCGACCAGGCAATAGCGTGCGGCGCCGTGGTTGTTTAGGTTTGAGGGGACACGCACGCATACAGGCACGAATGGGGGGGGCTTGGAAAGGAAGGCAAGCGCCCAGGCACAAGCGTGCGGCGCCGTGGTTGTTTAGGTCTGGGGACCCATGCACGCGTACAGGCACGAAGGGGGAAAGGCAAGCGACCAGGATATAGGGTGCGGCGCCGTGGTTGTTTAGGTTTGAGGGGACACGCACGCATACAGGTACGAATGGGGGGGCTTGGGAAGAAAGACAAGCGACCAGGCAACAGCGTGCGGCGCCCTGCGTGTTTAGGTCTGGGGACGCATGCACGCGTACAGGCACGAAGGGGGAAAGGCAAGCGACCAGGCAATAGCGTGCGGCGCCGTGGTTGCTTAGGTTTGAGGGGACACGCACGCATACAGGCACGAATGGGGGTGGGGCTTGGGAAGAAAGGCAAGCGACCAGGCAACAGTGTGCGGCGCCCTGCGTGTTTAGGTCTGGGGACGCATGCACGCGTACAGGCACGAAGGGGGCCATGGTAATAAAGGCAAGCGACCAGGCAACAGCGTGCGGCGCCGTGGTTGTTTAGGTTTGAGGGGACACGCACGCATACAGGCACGAATGGGGGGGGCTTGGAAAGGAAGGCAAGCGCCCAGGCACAAGCGTGCGGCGCCGTGGTTGTTTAGGTCTGGGGACCCATGCACGCGTACAGGCACGAAGGGGGAAAGGCAAGCGACCAGGATATAGGGTGCGGCGCCGTGGTTGTTTAGGTTTGAGGGGACACGCACGCATACAGGTACGAATGGGGGGGCTTGGGAAGAAAGACAAGCGACCAGGCAACAGCGTGCGGCGCCCTGCGTGTTTAGGTCTGGGGACGCATGCACGCGTACAGGCACGAAGGGGGAAAGGCAAGCGACTAGGCCATAGCGTGCGGTGCCGTTGTTGTTTAGGTTTGAGGGGGACACGCACGCATACAGGCACGAATGGGGGTGGGGCTTGGGAAGAAAGGCAAGCGACCAGGCACAAGCGTCCGGCGCCCTGCGTGTTTAGGTCTGGGGACGCATGCACGCGTACAGGCACGAGGGGGGCCACGGTAAGACATGCAAGCGACCAGGCAACAGCGTGCGGCGCCGTGGTTGTTAGGTTTGAGGGGACACGCACGCATACAGGCACGAATGGGGGGGGGGCTTGGAAAGGAAGGCAAGCGCCCAGGCACAAGCGTGCGGCGCCGTGGTTGTTTAGGTCTGGGGGACCCATGCACGCGTACAGGCACGAAGGGGGAAAGGCAAGCGACCAGGATATAGGGTGCGGCGCCGTGGTTGTTTAGGTTTGAGGGGACACGCACGCATACAGGTACGAATGGGGGGGCTTGGGAAGAAAGACAAGCGACCAGGCAACAGCGTGCGGCGCCGTGGTTGTTTAGGTCTGGGGACGCATGCACGCGTACAGGCACGAAGGGGGAAAGGCAAGCGACCAGGCAATAGCGTGCGGCGCTGTGGTTGCTTAGGTTTGAGGGGACACGCACGCATACAGGCACGAATGGGGGTGGGGCTTGGGAAGAAAGGCAAGCGACCAGGCAACAGTGTGCGGCGCCCTGCGTGTTTAGGTCTGGGGACGCATGCACGCGTACAGGCACGAGGGGGGCCATGGTAACAAAGGCAAGCGACCAGGATATAGGGTGCGGCGCCGTGGTTGTTTAGGTTTGAGGGGACACGCACGCATACAGGCACGAATGGGGGGGGCTTGGAAAGGAAGGCAAGCGCCCAGGCATAAGCGTGCGGCGCCGTGGTTGTTTAGGTCTGGGGACGCATGCACGCGTACAGGCACGAAGGGGGAAAGGCAAGCGACCAGGATATAGGGTGCGGCGCCGTGGTTGTTTAGGTTTGAGGGGACACGCACGCATACAGGTACGAATGGGGGGGCTTGGGAAGAAAGACAAGCGACCAGGCAACAGCGTGCGGCGCCGTGGTTGTTTAGGTCTGGGGACGCATGCACGCGTACAGGCACGAAGGGGGAAAGGCAAGCGACCAGGCAATAGCGTGCGGTGCCGTTGTTATTTAGGTTTGAGGGGACACGCACGCATACAGGCACGAATGGGGGTGGGGCTTGGGAAGAAAGGCAAGCGACCAGGCAACAGTGTGCGGCGCCCTGCGTGTTTAGGTCTGGGGACGCATGCACGCGTACACGCACGAGGGGGGCCATGGTAATAAAGGCAAGCGACCAGGCAACAGCGTGCGGCGCCGTGGTTGTTTAGGTTTGAGGGGACACGCACGCATACAGGCACGAATGGGGGGGGCTTGGAAAGGAAGGCAAGCGCCCAGGCATAAGCGTGCGGCGCCGTGGTTGTTTAGGTCTGGGGACCCATGCACGCGTACAGGCACGAAGGGGGAAAGGCAAGCGACCAGGATATAGGGTGCGGCGCCGTGGTTGTTTAGGTTTGAGGGGACATGCACGCATACAGGTACGAATGGGGGGGGCTTGGGAAGAAAGACAAGCGACCAGGCAACAGCGTGCGGCGCCCTGCGTGTTTAGGTCTGGGGACGCATGCACGCGTACAGGCACGAAGGGGGAAAGGCAAGCGACCAGGTCATAGCGTGCGGTGCCGTTGTTGTTTAGGTTTGAGGGGACACGCACGCATACAGGCACGAATGGGGGTGGGGCTTGGGAAGAAAGGCAAGCGACCAGGCACAAGCGTCCGGCGCCCTGCGTGTTTAGGTCTGGGGACCCATGCACGCGTACACGCACGAGGGGGGCGATGGTAATAAAGGCAAGCGACCAGGCAACAGCGTGCGGCGCCGTGGTTGTTTAGGTTTGAGGGGACACGCACGCATACAGGCACGAATGGGGGGGCTTGGGAAGAAAGGCAAGCGACCAGGCACAAGCGTGCGGCGCCGTGGTTGTTTAGGTCTGGGGACGCATGCACGCGTACAGGCACGAAGGGGGAAAGGCAAGCGACCAGGCCATAGCGTGCGGCGCCGTGGTTGCTTAGGTTTGAGGGGACACGCACGCATACAGGCACGAATGGGGGTGGGGCTTGGGAAGAAAGGCAAGCGACCAGGCAACAGTGTGCGGCGCCCTGCGTGTTTAGGTCTGGGGACGCATGCACGCGTACAGGCACGAAGGGGGAAAGGCAAGCGACCAGGATATAGGGTGCGGCGCCGTGGTTGTTTAGGTTTGAGGGGACACGCACGCATACAGGTACGAATGGGGGGGCTTGGGAAGAAAGACAAGCGACCAGGCAACAGCGTGCGGCGCCGTGGTTGTTTAGGTCTGGGGACGCATGCACGCGTACAGGCACGAAGGGGGAAAGGCAAGCGACCAGGCAATAGCGTGCGGCGCCGTGGTTGCTTAGGTTTGAGGGGACACGCACGCATACAGGCACGAATGGGGGTGGGGCTTGGGAAGAAAGGCAAGCGACCAGGCACAAGCTGTCGGCGCCCTGCGTGTTTAGGTCTGGGGACGCATGCACGCGTACACGCACGAGGGGGGCCGATGGTAATAAAGGCAAGCGACCAGGCAACAGCGTGCGGCGCCGGTGGTTGTTTAGGTTTGAGGGGACACGCACGCATACAGGCACGAATGGGGGGGGGGCTTGGAAAGGAAGGCAAGCGCCCGGCATAAGCGTGCGGCGCCGTGGTTGTTTAGGTCTGGGGACCCATGCACGCGTACAGGCACGAAGGGGAAGGCAAGGGACCAGGATATAGGGTTGCGGCGCCGTGGTGTTTAGGTTTGAGGGGACACTGCACGCATACAGGTACGAATGGGGGGGCTTGGAAGAAGAGAAGACAAGCGACCAGGCAACAGCGTGCGGCGCCCTGCGTGTTTAGGTCTGGGGACGCATGCACGCGTACAGGCACGAAGGGGGAAGGCAAGCGACCAGGTCCATAGCGTGCGGTGCCGTTGTTGTTTAGGTTTGAGGGGACACGCACGCATACAGGCACGAATGGGGGTGGGGCTTGGGAAGAAGGCAAGCGACCAGGCACCAAGCGTCCGGCGCCCTGCGTTGTTTAGGTCTTGGGGACCCATGCACGCGTACACGCACGGAGGGGGGGCGGATGGTTAATAAAGGCAAGCGACCAGGCAACAGCGTGCGGCGCCGTGGTTGTTTAGGTTTGAGGGGGACACGCACGCATACAGGCACGAATGGGGGGGCTTGGGAAGAAAGGCAAGCGACCAGGCAACAGCGTGCGGCGCCGTGGTTGTTTAGGTCTGGGGACGCATGCACGCGTACAGGCACGAAGGGGGAAAGGCAAGCGACCAGGCCATAGCGTGCGGCGCCGTGGTTGCTTAGGTTTGAGGGGACACGCACGCATACAGGCACGAATGGGGGTGGGGCTTGGGAAGAAAGGCAAGCGACCAGGCAACAGTGTGCGGCGCCCTGCGTGTTTAGGTCTGGGGACGCATGCACGCGTACAGGCACGAAGGGGGAAAGGCAAGCGACCAGGATATAGGGTGCGGCGCCGTGGTTGTTTAGGTTTGAGGGGACACGCACGCATACAGGTACGAATGGGGGGGCTTGGGAAGAAAGACAAGCGACCAGGCAACAGCGTGCGGCGCCGTGGTTGTTTAGGTCTGGGGACGCATGCACGCGTACAGGCACGAAGGGGGAAAGGCAAGCGACCAGGCCATAGCGTGCGGCGCCGTGGTTGCTTAGGTTTGAGGGGACACGCACGCATACAGGCACGAATGGGGGTGGGGCTTGGGAAGAAAGGCAAGCGACCAGGCAACAGTGTGCGGCGCCCTGCGTGTTTAGGTCTGGGGACGCATGCACGCGTACAGGCACGAAGGGGGAAAGGCAAGCGACCAGGATATAGCGTGCGGTGCCGTTGTTGTTTAGGTTTGAGGGGACACGCACGCATACAGGCACGAATGGGGGTGGGGCTTGGGAAGAAAGGCAAGCGACCAGGCACAAGCGTGCGGCGCCGTGGTTGTTTAGGTCTGGGGACCCATGCACGCGTACAGGCACGAAGGGGGAAAGGCAAGTGACCAGGATATAGGGTGCGGCGCCGTGGTTGCTTAGGTTTGAGGGGACACGCACGCATACAGGCACGAATGGGGGGGGGCTTGGAAAGGAAGGCAAGCACCCAGGCACAAGCGTGCGGCGCCGTGGTTGTTTAGGTCTGGGGACCCATGCACGCGTACAGGCACGAAGGGGGAAAGGCAAGCGACCAGGATATAGGGTGCGGCGCCGTGGTTGTTTAGGTTTGAGGGGACACGCACGCATACAGGTACGAATGGGGGGGCTTGGGAAGAAAGACAAGCGACCAGGCAACAGCGTGCGGCGCCGTGGTTGTTTAGGTCTGGGGACGCATGCACGCGTACAGGCACGAAGGGGGAAAGGCAAGCGACTAGGCCATAGCGTGCGGTGCCGTTGTTGTTTAGGTTTGAGGGGACACGCACGCATACAGGCACGAATGGGGGTGGGGCTTGGGAAGAAAGGCAAGCGACCAGGCAACAGTGTGCGGCGCCCTGCGTGTTTAGGTCTGGGGACGCATGCACGCGTACACGCACGAGGGGGGCCATGGTAATAAAGGCAAGCGACCAGGCAACAGCGTGCGGCGCCGTGGTTGTTTAGGTTTGAGGGGACACGCACGCATACAGGCACGAATGGGGGGGGGCTTGGAAAGGAAGGCAAGCGCCCAGGCATAAGCGTGCGGCGCCGTGGTTGTTTAGGTCTGGGGACCCATGCACGCGTACAGGCACGAAGGGGGAAAGGCAAGCGACCAGGATATAGGGTGCGGCGCCGTGGTTGTTTAGGTTTGAGGGGACATGCACGCATACAGGTACGAATGGGGGGGCTTGGGAAGAAAGACAAGCGACCAGGCAACAGCGTGCGGCGCCCTGCGTGTTTAGGTCTGGGGACGCATGCACGCGTACAGGCACGAAGGGGGAAAGGCAAGCGACCAGGTCATAGCGTGCGGTGCCGTTGTTGTTTAGGTTTGAGGGGACACGCACGCATACAGGCACGAATGGGGGTGGGGCTTGGGAAGAAAGGCAAGCGACCAGGCACAAGCGTCCGGCGCCCTGCGTGTTTAGGTCTGGGGACCCATGCACGCGTACACGCACGAGGGGGGCGATGGTAATAAAGGCAAGCGACCAGGCAACAGCGTGCGGCGCCGTGGTTGTTTAGGTTTGAGGGGACACGCACGCATACAGGCACGAATGGGGGGGCTTGGGAAGAAAGGCAAGCGACCAGGCAACAGCGTGCGGCGCCGTGGTTGTTTAGGTCTGGGGACGCATGCACGCGTACAGGCACGAAGGGGGAAAGGCAAGCGACCAGGCCATAGCGTGCGGCGCCGTGGTTGCTTAGGTTTGAGGGGACACGCACGCATACAGGCACGAATGGGGGTGGGGCTTGGGAAGAAAGGCAAGCGACCAGGCAACAGTGTGCGGCGCCCTGCGTGTTTAGGTCTGGGGACGCATGCACGCGTACAGGCACGAGGGGGGCCATGGTAATAAAGGCAAGCGACCAGGATATAGGGTGCGGCGCCGTGGTTGTTTAGGTTTGAGGGGACACGCACGCATACAGGTACGAATGGGGGGGCTTGGGAAGAAAGACAAGCGACCAGGCAACAGCGTGCGGCGCCGTGGTTGTTTAGGTCTGGGGACGCATGCACGCGTACAGGCACGAAGGGGGAAAGGCAAGCGACTAGGCCATAGCGTGCGGTGCCGTTGTTGTTTAGGTTTGAGGGGACACGCACGCATACAGGCACGAATGGGGGTGGGGCTTGGGAAGAAAGGCAAGCGACCAGGCAACAGTGTGCGGCGCCCTGCGTGTTTAGGTCTGGGGACGCATGCACGCGTACACGCACGAGGGGGGCCATGGTAATAAAGGCAAGCGACCAGGCAACAGCGTGCGGCGCCGTGGTTGTTTAGGTTTGAGGGGACACGCACGCATACAGGCACGAATGGGGGGGGGCTTGGAAAGGAAGGCAAGCGCCCAGGCATAAGCGTGCGGCGCCGTGGTTGTTTAGGTCTGGGGACCCATGCACGCGTACAGGCACGAAGGGGGAAAGGCAAGCGACCAGGATATAGGGTGCGGCGCCGTGGTTGTTTAGGTTTGAGGGGACATGCACGCATACAGGTACGAATGGGGGGGCTTGGGAAGAAAGACAAGCGACCAGGCAACAGCGTGCGGCGCCCTGCGTGTTTAGGTCTGGGGACGCATGCACGCGTACAGGCACGAAGGGGGAAAGGCAAGCGACCAGGTCATAGCGTGCGGTGCCGTTGTTGTTTAGGTTTGAGGGGACACGCACGCATACAGGCACGAATGGGGGTGGGGCTTGGGAAGAAAGGCAAGCGACCAGGCACAAGCGTCCGGCGCCCTGCGTGTTTAGGTCTGGGGACGCATGCACGCGTACACGCACGAGGGGGGCGATGGTAATAAAGGCAAGCGACCAGGCAACAGCGTGCGGCGCCGTGGTTGTTTAGGTTTGAGGGGACACGCACGCATACAGGCACGAATGGGGGGGCTTGGGAAAGAAAGGCAAGCGACCAGGCAACAGCGTGCGGCGCCGTGGTTGTTTAGGTCTGGGGACGCATGCACGCGTACAGGCACGAAGGGGGAAAGGCAAGCGACCAGGCCATAGCGTGCGGCGCCGTGGTTGCTTAGGTTTGAGGGGACACGCACGCATACAGGCACGAATGGGGGTGGGGCTTGGGAAGAAAGGCAAGCGACCAGGCAACAGTGTGCGGCGCCCTGCGTGTTTAGGTCTGGGGACGCATGCACGCGTACAGGAACGAAGGGGGAAAGGCAAGCGACCAGGATATAGGGTGCGGCGCCGTGGTTGTTTAGGTTTGAGGGGACACGCACGCATACAGGTACGAATGGGGGGGCTTGGGAAGAAAGACAAGCGACCAGGCAACAGCGTGCGGCGCCGTGGTTGTTTAGGTCTGGGGACGCATGCACGCGTACAGGCACGAAGGGGGAAAGGCAAGCGACTAGGCCATAGCGTGCGGTGCCGTTGTTGTTTAGGTTTGAGGGGACACGCACGCATACAGGCACGAATGGGGGTGGGGCTTGGGAA
Source organism: Chlamydomonas schloesseri (assembly GCA_016834595.1). Classification (NCBI taxonomy): domain Eukaryota; kingdom Viridiplantae; phylum Chlorophyta; class Chlorophyceae; order Chlamydomonadales; family Chlamydomonadaceae; genus Chlamydomonas; species Chlamydomonas schloesseri. The sequence goes on along the minus strand of JAEHOD010000168.1, from coordinate 12,535 downwards.
GAAAGGCAAGCGACCAGGCAACAGTGTGCGGCGCCCTGCGTGTTTAGGTCTGGGGACGCATGCACGCGTACAGGCACGAAGGGGGAAAGGCAAGCGACCAGGTCATAGCGTGCGGTGCCGTTGTTGTTTAGGTTTTGAGGGGACACGCACGCATACAGGCACGAATGGGGGTGGGGCTTGGGAAGAAAGGCAAGCGACCAGGCACAAGCGTCCGGCGCCCTGCGTGTTTAGGTCTGGGGACGCATGCACGCGTACACGCACGAGGGGGGCGATGGTAATAAAGGCAAGCGACCAGGCAACAGCGTGCGGCGCCGTGGTTGTTTAGGTTTGAGGGGACACGCACGCATACAGGCACGAATGGGGGGGCTTGGGAAGAAAGGCAAGCGACCAGGCAACAGCGTGCGGCGCCGTGGTTGTTTAGGTCTGGGGACGCATGCACGCGTACAGGCACGAAGGGGGAAAGGCAAGCGACCAGGCCATAGCGTGCGGCGCCGTGGTTGCTTAGGTTTGAGGGGACACGCACGCATACAGGCACGAATGGGGGTGGGGCTTGGGAAGAAAGGCAAGCGACCAGGCAACAGTGTGCGGCGCCCTGCGTGTTTAGGTCTGGGGACGCATGCACGCGTACAGGAACGAAGGGGGAAAGGCAAAGCGACCAGGATATAGGGTGCGGCGCCGTGGTTGTTTAGGTTTGAGGGGACACGCACGCATACAGGTACGAATGGGGGGGGCTTGGGAAGAAAGACAAGCGACCAGGCAACAGCGTGCGGCGCCGTGGTTGTTTAGGTCTGGGGACGCATGCACGCGTACAGGCACGAAGGGGGAAAGGCAAGCGACTAGGCCATAGCGTGCGGTGCCGTTGTTGTTTAGGTTTGAGGGGACACGCACGCATACAGGCACGAATGGGGTGGGGCTTGGGAAGAAAGGCAAGCGACCAGGCAACAGTGTGCGGCGCCCTGCGTGTTTAGGTCTGGGGACGCATGCACGCGTACAGGCACGAAGGGGGAAAGGCAAGCGACCAGGATATAGCGTGCGGTGCCGTTGTTGTTTAGGTTTGAGGGGACACGCACGCATACAGGCACAGAATGGGGGTGGGGCTTGGAAGAAAGGCAAGCGACCAGGCACAGCGTCCGGCGCCCTGCGTGTTTAGGTCTGGGGACCCATGCACGCGTACACGCACGAGGGGGGCGATGGTAATAAAGGCAAGCGACCAGGCAACAGCGTGCGGCGCCCGTGGTTGTTTAGGTTTGAGGGGACCACGCACGCATACAGGCACGAATGGGGGGGGCTTGGAAAGGAAGGCAAGCACCCAGGCACAAGCGTGCGGCGCCGTGGTTGTTAGGTCTGGGGACCCATGCACGCGTACAGGCACGAAGGGGGAAAGGCAAGCGACCAGGATATAGGGTGCGGCGCCGTGGTTGTTTAGGTTTGAGGGGACACGCACGCATACAGGTACGAATGGGGGGGGCTTGGGAAGGAAAGACAAGCGACCAGGCAACAGCGTGCGGCGCCGTGGTTGTTTAGGTCTGGGGACGCATGCACGCGTACAGGCACGAAGGGGGAAAGGCAAGCGACCAGGCAATAGCGTGCGGCGCCGTGGTTGCTTAGGTTTGAGGGGACACGCACGCATACAGGCACGAATGGGGGGTGGGGCTTGGGAAGAAAGGCAAGCGACCAGGCAACAGTGTGCGGCGCCCTGCGTGTTTAGGTCTGGGGACGCATGCACGCGTACAGGCACGAGGGGGGCCATGGTAATAAAGGCAAGCGACCAGGATATAGGGTGCGGCGCCGTGGTTTGTTTAGGTTTGAGGGGACACGCACGCATACAGGTACGAATGGGGGGGCTTGGGAAGAAAGACAAGCGACCAGGCAACAGCGTGCGGCGCCGTGGTTGTTTAGGTCTGGGGACGCATGCACGCCGTACAGGCACGAAGGGGGAAAGGCAAGCGACTAGGCCATAGCGTGCGGTGCCGTGTTGTTTAGGTTTGAGGGGGACACGCACGCATACAGGCACGAATGGGGGTGGGGGCTTGGGAAGAAAAGGCAAGCGGACCAGGCAACAGTGTGCGGCGCCCTGCGTGTTTAGGTCTGGGGACGCATGCACGCGTACACGCACGAGGGGGGGCCATGGGTAATAAAGGCAAGCGACCAGGCAACAGCGTGCGGCGCCGGTGGTTTGTTTAGGTTTGAGGGGACACGCACGCATACAGGCACGAATGGGGGGGGGCTTGGAAAGGAAGGCAAGCGCCCAGGCATAAGCGTGCGGCGCCGTGGTGTTTAGGTCTGGGGACCCATGCACGCGTACAGGCACGAAGGGGAAAGGCAAGCGACCAGGTATAGGGTGCGGCGCCGTGGTTGTTTAGGTTTGAGGGGACATGCACGCATACAGGTACGAATGGGGGGGCTTGGGAAGAAAGACAAGCGACCAGGCAACAGCGTGCGGCGCCCTGCGTGTTTAGGTCTGGGGACGCATGCACGCGTACAGGCACGAAGGGGGAAAGGCAAGCGACCAGGTCATAGCGTGCGGTGCCGTTGTTGTTTAGGTTTGAGGGGACACGCACGCATACAGGCACGAATGGGGGTGGGGCTTGGGAAGAAAGAAGGCAAGCGACCAGGCACAAGCGTCCGGCGCCCTGCGTGTTTAGGTCTGGGGACCCATGCACGCGTACACGCACGAGGGGGGCGATGGTAATAAAGGCAAGCGACCAGGCAACAGCGTGCGGCGCCGTGGTTGTTTAGGTTTGAGGGGACACGCACGCATACAGGCACGAATGGGGGGGCTTGGGAAGAAAGGCAAGCGACCAGGCAACAGCGTGCGGCGCCGTGGTTGTTTAGGTCTGGGGACGCATGCACGCGTACAGGCACGAAGGGGGAAAGGCAAGCGACCAGGCCATAGCGTGCGGCGCCGTGGTTGCTTAGGTTTGAGGGGACACGCACGCATACAGGCACGAATGGGGGTGGGGCTTGGGAAGAAAGGCAAGCGACCAGGCAACAGTGTGCGGCGCCCTGCGTGTTTAGGTCTGGGGACGCATGCACGCGTACAGGCACGAAGGGGGAAAGGCAAGCGACCAGGATATAGGGTGCGGCGCCGTGGTTGTTTAGGTTTGAGGGGACACGCACGCATACAGGTACGAATGGGGGGGCTTGGGAAGAAAGACAAGCGACCAGGCAACAGCGTGCGGCGCCGTGGTTGTTTAGGTCTGGGGACGCATGCACGCGTACAGGCACGAAGGGGGAAAGGCAAGCGACTAGGCCATAGCGTGCGGTGCCGTTGTTGTTTAGGTTTGAGGGGACACGCACGCATACAGGCACGAATGGGGGTGGGGCTTGGGAAGAAAGGCAAGCGACCAGGCAACAGTGTGCGGCGCCCTGCGTGTTTAGGTCTGGGGACGCATGCACGCGTACAGGCACGAAGGGGGAAAGGCAAGCGACCAGGATATAGCGTGCGGTGCCGTTGTTGTTTAGGTTTGAGGGGACACGCACGCATACAGGCACGAATGGGGGTGGGGCTTGGGAAGAAAGGCAAGCGACCAGGCACAAGCGTCCGGCGCCCTGCGTGTTTAGGTCTGGGGACCCATGCACGCGTACACGCACGAGGGGGGCGATGGTAATAAAGGCAAGCGACCAGGCAACAGCGTGCGGCGCCGTGGTTGTTTAGGTTTGAGGGGACACGCACGCATACAGGCACGAATGGGGGGGGCTTGGAAAGGAAGGCAAGCACCCAGGCACAAGCGTGCGGCGCCGTGGTTGTTTAGGTCTGGGGACCCATGCACGCGTACAGGCACGAAGGGGGAAAGGCAAGCGACCAGGATATAGGGTGCGGCGCCGTGGTTGTTTAGGTTTGAGGGGACACGCACGCATACAGGTACGAATGGGGGGGCTTGGGAAGAAAGACAAGCGACCAGGCAACAGCGTGCGGCGCCGTGGTTGTTTAGGTCTGGGGACGCATGCACGCGTACAGGCACGAAGGGGGAAAGGCAAGCGACCAGGCAATAGCGTGCGGCGCCGTGGTTGCTTAGGTTTGAGGGGACACGCACGCATACAGGCACGAATGGGGGTGGGGCTTGGGAAGAAAGGCAAGCGACCAGGCAACAGTGTGCGGCGCCCTGCGTGTTTAGGTCTGGGGACGCATGCACGCGTACAGGCACGAGGGGGGCCATGGTAATAAAGGCAAGCGACCAGGCAACAGCGTGCGGCGCCGTGGTTGTTTAGGTTTGAGGGGACACGCACGCATACAGGTACGAATGGGGGGGCTTGGAAAGGAAGGCAAGCGCCCAGGCACAAGCGTGCGGCGCCGTGGTTGTTTAGGTCCGGGGACCCATGCACGCGTACAGGCACGAAGGGGGAAAGGCAAGCGACCAGGATATAGGGTGCGGCGCCGTGGTTGTTTAGGTTTGAGGGGACACGCACGCATACAGGTACGAATGGGGGGGCTTGGGAAGAAAGACAAGCGACCAGGCAACAGTGTGCGGCGCCCTGCGTGTTTAGGTCTGGGGACGCATGCAGCAATGCTGATTCTTCAACAGATACCTTCAATATTGTTATGTATGTTAACCCGGCTTATGCAACATCTTCTTGTCCTCGATGTCATGGCAATTCTTCGTGTCTCGCGACGGCACGTACCCATTACGGACATGCTCTAATTTGTGAAACGAAAGCGTAAGCACACCATTAATTTCTCTCCCAGGTCCGTCGACAAGGTCCCGAGGGAAGCTATATGGGCCAGGCTGCGAGAGCGCGGCATTACGGGTCGGATCCTCTGCGCTATTGAGCGAGCGTACAATAGTCAAAATGAGGGTTAAAGTGGGCGGAAAGCTAGGAGAGGCCTTCCCATCGTTGCTCGGCGTGAAACAGGGGGACCCGCTTAGCACGGAGTTCTTTGGCTTGTTTATGGAGACTCTGGGCGATCTGATCGACGCACACGACGCGGACGACGGACCCGAGGGGTCAAGGTACGGCAGGGACGCGCCTACGCTTGACAATGAACGCATTTCGCTGCTGTTTTACGCCGAGGACGTCAGTCTATTAGCCACATCATTTGAACGCATGCGAGAACTGCTGAAGTATGTGGACAGCTTCTGCTCGTGTTTTGGCATGCGAGCCAATGTTAAGAAGTGTGAACGGCTTGTGTTTGCAAGTAACCAAGAAGAAGCTGTCAGGCTGGCGGCTAAATGCGACCGGTTGCGGCTGCAGGGGCAGACAATTCCAGCCGTGAGTAGGGCCCGGTACTTAGGGCTGGTGTACGGGCCCGGCACCCCTTTTGCTGCTTGCAGGGGCTCATTAAATGATGCTGCACGCGGGGCGGCGTTCAGTCCGCTTGCGCGCACACGTAGGCGGAATAGACTTTCGGCTGATGTTAGAATGCACCTGTTTGACGTGCAAGTGCGCGCAAATGCTACGTACAGTACGGCTGCGAAGCCTGGGGCCCTGACATGCTGATGGATGCCCTGAATGGAGGACCGACAGGAAGTAGGAGCCATGATCGCAATAACTTAGCCGAGGGACTCTTTGAGGCAGCTTTGAAGGATGGGGCTGTCAAGCTCCAAACTAGCTTCATGCGCCAGTGTGCGGGAGCTGCACGGCCTGCTAACCGCTTGCTATACGCTGAGTTGGGACAACTCCCAATGCACTATCACGTTTTAAAAATGCTTATTGGGTTTTACAACCGCATTCAAAAGCAGAAGCACACGTACTGCTACCGTGCGCTGGTGGAGGAGCTAGTGGAGGCGGTGGATGCCAAGTCCCGGCCGGCCAGCACCCAAGCTAGCCGTGCACTTAGCTGGGGACAGTCTTTCCTGGGGGTAACTGAATCCTTCACTGACGTTTGGAAAGGCATGCCTAATAACATTCGACGAGGAGCGGCGAGGGCACAAGCAGAATGGCTTCTGGCTAACCCGCTGCCTGAGGCTGAGTTGGTTAGGGCTTTCCGTGAACGCATGATGATAGGGTGGGCACACGACAGGCTTCATAACACGCCCGACGCATTTCCGACTGATTCCATGCAACCCGGCATACACATGGCCAAATACAAACACTGGATGGGTCTCAGTTTCGAGCGAGGAGCACCAACAAGGCAAGCACCGCACGCCACTTGCATCATCCCGTATGAAGCCCATCGCAACCTAATGCTGCTGCTGGCCGCTGGCCTCCAACCGTAACCATCACCTACCCAGAGGCGAGAGAAAGTGCCCTTTATGCAATGATGGCATAGAGGATGAGCGGCATGTTTTGCTCGCGTGTGAAGCTTACGCTGACATCAGAGTAAGCCACGGGTTAGCTGGAGTGGAGAGCATGCAATCAGCAATGCAGTGTACGGATCAACGCGTTTTGGCCAATTGCTTACAAGAAGTTTGGACACGACGTAACGGGCTTCTGAGGTCGAGTAGCGCGGATAGACGTGTGCACGAAAATTACACTGAATCTAACAGGAGAGACGAGGAGCCCACGCGGCCTGGTTAGTCTCGTTGCGGGAGAAGGAATGCACATGGGCGTGCCCCAATTTTAGTGGCGAAGGGTGACGAAGTCAGTCCGTGATGCACGTCGCAGACTGAAACAGAGGCGTACGGCTGACCAGGGGACAGGGACTGTGAGGAGCCGATGACGTGATGTGAGCGCGGGCTGTAACACATTACACTGCAGAGGAGCAACACTCTGAGCTGGCACAAGGCCACGCCGGGCGATCCAACAACACAAGAGCGCACCAAAGAAAGGACTCAGAGCCACAGCACACGGCAGCCTGACGCTGCACGCAAGGACACAACCCAAACACCGGCAAGGGTGCCAAGGGTGTCAAGGGTGCGGCAAGGGTGCCAGGCCAAACACGGCACCGGTATCCTAGCACAAGCGAGGAACCCAGCGACCGCCTGGCACCACAACTACAAGCACAGCTCAGCTCCATCCCGATAGCAAAGCGCTGCACGACTTGTCACACCCCCTCTCTCTTATGCATTGGGTTTGGTTTAGTTTGGGCTGGTAACCACAACCCCCAACACTGACACGAAGCGGCTTGGAGAGGCAGCGCAAGCAAGCCTAGCGCCGGGGTGGATGGTTCAACCGCGAGTGAATAGCGTCATGGGACGAGTTTGCTCGAGGTCGTGGGTTCGATTCCCATACACTCCCCCGATTTCGGTCGGGATGAAATGCCTAGGGATAAGTGGTCGGCCGGACGAGTTTAGGACTTAGTCGATGAGCCCGGATTCGGTCCACTAGGGCGGCCGCGAGCTCCTATAAAGTAAGAAGTATCGATCGATCGGGTGAACGGTTAGGCGGCAGAAGTCACGGTGGAGACGTCGGCGTGCAGGTGGCACGCCCCTGAAGTCCAGAGCAGTTCGCTCGCGACCCGGGTCACCAGGTCCTTCTTGTAACCATGCATTCTAGCGCCGCAAGCCACTCACCACACGACAGGACACACCCCCAACACCAACACCCTGTGGCTCTGACCGGGGTTTGGAGCACCAGGGAGTAACACAGCCGCCGCCTGGCACCACCAGCACAACGACACGCCAACTCCAGCCCGATCCGTAAAGAACGGCAGGGAGCATTCGCCCGTGAACCGCCCGGAGGGCAACCTGACCCCCATCCCCCAGCCCGGCAGCGTTTCAAGTAAATGTGTCCGCGCTATATAGCAGCGGCGCTCAGGGTTTACGGCGACGTTGCGTCCTCGCTACTTAATAACTCAACGTGCTTGCTCGCATGGCAGCCGCATTTTGCGGCCCGGGGTCCGATAACTCAGGAAGGTTTCCACGTGTTGCATGTAGCAAATGAATGCGATTTCATCGAGCAAATTCGCCCGGACATGCCGCGGCCGAGCTCCCAGACTCGGCCCGTCAGTCGTTTTTCGTCTATTCGGCATCATAGCTCGATTATGGTATCTCTATCGCTTACTAGAGTATTGTTCTATCCAATAACAAGGGCAAACTTTGCTGCGCTGCATGTTTGCGCCAGATCCATGGCCAAGTCACTTTGCAGCCTGCGCGATTGTATCATAAAAATATCACGCCGAAAACAATTCATATAATAAGTATGTCAGATACAAACAAACTCCGTGCGCAAGTCGTTCTCGGTCGCTGGGGCTCTTCTCCTCTTGTGTACACTGGTTCGGCATAGCAAATCAGCTATGCAACGGGCTACGGGCGTCGGCGGGGGAAAATAGGGGCGTTTGGTCACGCCAACGATGACCCCCTCTACTGAAACGTATGGGTGGCCCGGCCCTGCGGGACCGGGGCACGCCAACGTCCAAGCCTGTAACACACATCATCAGGTCCGTTACAATTCCCCCCCCCCCCTTCGCCCGTCATGTCGCTGGCGTCCACTACGCTGCGGCCTGCGCACATTCACCTACATGCTGTCAACTCATCTCGGGAGGTGCGTACCCACGTCACGCCTTGAGTGGCAACCCGTGGTGGACTGTTTGGGGACCAGGTCAGAAATCTCCCTGCAGCTGTAACAACACGTGCATTATAGATACCATGATGCATTGCCATGAACACAGCGATCAAGAGTGCACCAACCATTGCGGGCTGCGTCGTACCAGGTCCCGGCAAGTTGACGACGAACACCTCGAAACTCATCTGACAAAATATCATGGAGAAAACTACGTGTGTGATAATTAATGCGTTCACGCTGATGAAGTACGGATGCTCGAACAGATTGATGGTACGCACTGCTAGACCGAAGCACTCGTAGCATTGCATCAATAATACTTTCGCCATCGTACACGACATGGTAAGGCGGAATGAATTGTTGGCTATGTATAATGTCATATACTGCGTGTACCCTATGATCTATAAACAACGGTACACCGGCAGTAAAGGAGCTGATGAAAGTACTCGAGAACTGAGATGTGTAGTATGATTCTGACGCAAACAAGGTCAGGAGCCCGTATGACAGATGCAGAGCATTGTAAAACTCTGCCAACACAGCGTCACACGGGGCTTGCAATTTGTTGCGACATGGACGAACCGGTAAACAATGGGGACGAATGCGTAACAATAGACCGTGCGCGGGAAGAAATATTCAATTCCTGAACTTTTCCCTCGCCCAGAAGATTTATACGGAACCTGAACACCTTAACAACTTGATAACAATCAACAAACAAGCAACACAACTGGTAGGGGCATACCCTGAAAGACCTTCAATGTCACTCCATCGACTCTCAATTGCCTGCCATAACATGTCATAATTCCTTCTGAATGCCTTCAGCTGACCTTGTATTGAGAATCCTGACAAGCACGGATCATGTAAATGAGTTTTTTTCCCTGGAAACATCTTTCGCTCCCAGGCACATATGAGATCTGGAACGAGCGGCATAATAGGCAGAACCAATGCACTGTCCTATGAAGAACGTGAGCAGTGGACACTGCGACGTGCGGTGCCAACGACATATATTTCACAATCCTGACATAACTTAATCAGTTACACATAGCTTAAGGGACACAGCCAAACACAAATACCTTCCAGCAGACTCCAACAAATGCAATCCTTTCGACTTCAAAGATGAGCAACCCTGATGGCACATAATCAAAATTATCTTAGGGGATGCTGAGTCCAAAAACGTCAAGGCGTCATCAACAGCATACTCGGGTGACACCAGGATGATAGCCCGATGTTGGGAGACTGGACCTAACGACACATTGTGCAATACAACATCAGTGCGATTCAGACCTATCCACGGCTGAAAACCCCATCCGCTGCGCCATGTAACTTCGAGATTATGACCGCTCAGATACACATGCAAAGGCATCGCGTGGGGAGCAAGCACATGAATGAATCCTGTGCATTAAATCATAAATCACTGATCAAATAGATAGATACTCCATACAATGATGCTAACATACTGACCGCAAACTACCTGCAAGTAGTCAACTAAGTGTATAGGGTTCGCACTCATTATGGTTTAGAATACCTCCATGTGGAATGTTGGAAAGTTGACAAGTGCCACGTCATGAGCAGAAACATGCGCTATGGCTAGTATAAAAAATGCTGTGAAGCAGTGTTGGCAAGCATTGTGGGGCATATAACGAACAGTGTTCCCAGCTTGCAACCTGGACAAGGTGTCAGCTTTGTACAGCTGGAAAATGGGCTAATATAGTCACCGGCTTGATGGCTGCTTCAAGCGACGGCGGTGCGCAAGCTTGGGTCTAAGGACTCGGTATTGCGGAAAGCGTAGGGCTAAACTAGTTTGAAGGAGAAACGGAGCAAGCCCGGAAGAGCTTCGCCGGGTACAACCACAAACGAACAAGCTACACTCAGGTTGCCTGCCTCCTCTCAGGAGCGAAGCAGTGTGCATTTCGTGCCGTGTGCACGGCATCCGTCTAGCCATGCATGCGCTGCTCTTCCTGTTGGCCGCTCTGGATTCGGCACTTGATTGTTTACTTGTTACGGACATGCGCTAAATTGCGAATGCGAAATGCGAAACCGACTGGAAGTTGGCGTCGTTTCTAGCAAGCAGCATGATCAATAAGGACTGTGGCCAATTAAGATCTAATCCCCCCCCCCTCGGCATGAGTGTTGTAAGCGGGTCGGCCGTCCCTTTGGTCCGGCTCGCCCGCATTTCACTGCATACATTACTTGCAGCGACGGAGTTTTGGAACAAACACGTGTCACAGCGGACGCAAGGGCGACAGGGGAAGGAGGGGTGGGTGGGGTGGTTGCCGGCATTCCGCTGCCACAAGCACGTTGCCCTAAGTGTTCGTGACGACGCCCATCAGCGCCAGCAGCATGTCGATCACCGCGGTGGACACGCGGGTCTCCGGGACGCCAGACCACTCGAACCTGAAGCTTTGTAGCTGAACCTATGTCTGCCGGTTTGGCAGCCGGCCGCAACTGGTCGTGGCAACTGGTGCAGGGCGCGGTATTGTGGGGCGCGACGACGCAATGGGCTCCGCCGCAGTACTGCTGCCATGTGGGAACGCAATAGTAACACTAAATATACTAGGAAACAAATCGGGGCGGCGTAAAGCCGAGGTCGGATTTGGCGATCGAATTGGCGACCTCGTCGGGGACTGCCGTCCGCGAGGGGTGACACGCGGCAAACACCCAGACTGCCAACCTATAGGCCCTTGTCGCTATTAGCCTAAAATAACAATTTTAATGGACATTCGTCATGGCAGAGAAAGTAGCCCACTAAAGTCTGCGCCATTAAATGGCTAAAATCTCCACTGAGAGACAAAGAGGCCCTATCGCCCGTTTCCCGTAAATGGCCAACCGCTCAGCGACTCGGGTGCCTGTCGCGGGCCACGTCCGGGCGCCTCGAATCCACCTCCGAAATTGACTTCAGTTCACTTTGTCTAGTTCGGAGGGGTGGGTGGGGTGGTTCACCGCAGCGGCGATGCCACCGAGTTGCGCGCGGAGCGATCGATTGTCCAGACGCCACACACACCTTGCTGCGTTCCTGTATTTATTGTTCTCTCGCTACAGCCATTTATACGTCGGGACATGCCCGGCTGCCACCTGTCGCACCTTGCTTCAACACACTTCGCGCGACCGCTCCGCCTGCGTCGCCCCTGTGCCTCCGCGCAAACGCTTCCTCGCTTCATTTCTGGCAGACTTCGGTCGTTGATACAATCCCATTCCGGCGCGCTGGCACCTCTGCCGCTCGGGCCGTGCGACCGGCCTCGCGCGCCGGGACCGCCCATTTCGCGCTGCCGAGCGCCGTTCCGAGTGCCCCGCCAGCGGGCCTATACCGACAGCATTACGGGGCCTCGAGATAGCGCGGAAAGTGCCAGTTGGGTGCCAGGGTGGGAACTGCCCGGACGCGACTATGCCTCGGGGGGGGGGGGTGCTCTGGAAAGTCTTGGGACAGAGGCGATATTTTCTCTGGAGGTGTGCAGAGGCGATGTCGCCTGTGCGCGCGACGTACATGCTGGCTCTGGCGGTCACACATGCTCGTCCCGGCGGGGCTTTACGGCCCGGGGCGTGCACCGCGAGGCCGGCATTGCGTCGCGAGTCCTGGGCGCGGCGCAGGCTCGCGTGAGCGGCGACGGCGCGAGGTGGAAATTTTTGGTGACTTATTGTGGTAGATAGTGCTACCCTGTACTGTGCAGGATTTCTTGGGGGCGGGAATTGCCGAGGGATTGCGAGGTCGGCGAGGCGGTGGCAGGAGGGCGAGGGAGTCGTGCGGTTGATTACGCAGCAGCATACAGGAATTACAGCAAGGAAAGAAAGCGGGCCGAGCGGGACCGCGCGGGATGGGTCCCGGATGAGGTCCGAACAGGACAGGCGGACAGGCTGGCCCGCGGCTTCCATCTTGTACGGGGCCCCTCGCGTTGATCCCAGGTCGCCTTGCACATGTTGCGAGTTCCCATTAGCGACGGGGCCTCGCTGACGCTCGCTAGACTTCTACAGACCTAGGAAGCATTGAGATTGTGTAAAATAAATTGTTCTCGCCCTCACTGCTTTGCTTGGTGGAGGTGGAGGTGGAGGTGGAGGTGGAGGTGGAGGTGGAGGTGGAGGTGGAGAGGTGGAGGTGGAGGTGGAGGTGGAGGTGGAGGTGGAGGTGGAGGTGGAGGTGAGGTGGAGGTGGAGGTGGAGGTGG
>JAEHOD010000167.1:0-65698 GCA_016834595.1 Chlamydomonas schloesseri | reverse complement strand
GACCGTGCAGGCACCCTAGTTCTGTGGGCGGCGGCTTTCAAGGCGATGGCGTGGCGCCTCCGCTGGTGTATCTATAACTGGGTGGCGCTGCAGCGCCGTCTTCCTCAGCCTTCGTGGACTTCTTATAGCGGGCTGGGCCATGCTATTTAATGAGATTGCTATGTCAGGCCACATCTGGCCCGCTCTGTTTCTGCATCTGTGTGTGCTTCCTTGCTTTTGATGGGGTGTTGCTTAAGCAACCGACTTGTGGGGGTGGGGTGGGTTTGGGCGGGAAGCGTCCTGCTGTCTGTTATGAGCGTACCGTGGGTGCGTTTGTGTTTGGAGTGTGGAGGTGCGTCTCTGCCGGTGGTGCTTGCCTTCGGGCTTTTGGTGTAGCGGTTTGCTTGGCTTAGGTCTGGTGGTGTTTGTGGAAACCCCTACCGGGGGGCGGGGGGGCCAGCCTCCTGCTCTGTCTGCCGGGTCGGGGTGGGGTGGGTGGGTGCGGGATGGGGTGGCGGTAGGTGATTTGGTTCAGGTGGTTTGGTTTTTCAGGTGGTTTGTCTCAGACTTCTCTCTTCTCTTCTTGCCCTGTCGGGATTCTGGTCTCCAAGACCAGGCTGCTTCGGGTCTCTTTGCCCAGCGGTTGGGAGGCAGTGCGTCTGCTTCCGTTCAATCCTGTAAGGATGAATCCTCAAAAAAAAAAATGTGCGGTCAGAACGTGCCAGAGCAGCCCGGCGGCTGGGAGTGTGGGTACTACGTGATCGAGATGGGGGCGTCGACTGTGCAAGGGCCTGCCTGTGACCGGCACCATCAGCGTGGAGGACGTGGTCAAGTGCCTCTTCCAACTTGTGCTTGATGCGCGGCGTGCATGAGGCCCGCGGTGGTGTGGTGCCCGCCCGCGGCGTGTACCTGTGATGCGGGCTTGGCGCCGGGGACTTGAGGCGGTGCGTGCCTGCTGCGGGGGTGGCCCGCGCGTCCACCTGTGTAGTGGGGCGCTGCGGGGCTGTTTCGTGTTTGGTTAGCATAGCCCTGGCTTGGCGCCGGGGACTTGAGGCGGTGCGTGCCTGCTGCGGGGGTGGCCCGCGCGTCCACCTGTGTAGTGGGCGCTGCGGGGGCTGTTTCGTGTTTGGTTAGCATAGCCCTGGCTTGGCGCCGGGGACTTGAGGCGGTGCGTGCCTGCTGCGGGGGTGGCCCGCGCGTCCACCTGTGTAGTGGGCGCTGCGGGGCTGTTTCGTGTTTGGTTAGCATAGCCCTGGCTTGGCGCCGGGGACTTGAGGCGGTGCGTGCCTGCTGCGGGGGTGGCCCGCGCGTCCACCTGTGTAGTGGGCGCTGCGGGGCTGTTTCGTGTATGGTTAGCATAGCCCTGGCTTGGCGCCGGGGACTTGAGGCGGTGCGTGCCTGCTGCGGGGGTGGCCCGCGCGTCCACCTGTGTAGTGGGCGCTGCGGGGCTGTTTCGTGTTTGGTTAGCATAGCCCTGGCTTGGCGCCGGGGACTTGAGGCGGTGCGTGCTGCTGCGGGGGTGGCCCGCGCGTCCACCTGTGTAGTGGGCGCTGCGGGGCTGTTTCGTGTTTGGTTAGCATAGCCCTGGCTTGGCGCCGGGGACTTGAGGCGGTGCGTGCCTGCTGCGGGGGTGGCCCGCGCGTCCACCTGTGTAGTGGGCGCTGCGGGGCTGTTTCGTGTATGGGTAGCATAGCCTGGCTTGGCGCCGGGGACTTGAGGCGGTGTGCGTGCTGCTGCGGGGGTGGCCCGCGCGTCCACCTGTGTAGTGGGCGCTGCGGGGCTGTTTCGTGTTTGGTTAGCATAGCCCTGGCTTGGCGCCGGGGACTTGAGGCGGTGCGTGCCTGCGCGGGGGGGTGGCCCGCGCGTCCACCTGTGTAGTGGGCGCTGCGGGGGTGTTTCGTGTATGATTAGCATAGCCCTGGCTTGGCGCCGGGGACTTGAGGCGGTGCGTGCCTGCTGCGGGGGGTGGCCGCGCGTCCACCTGTGTAGTGGGCGCTGCGGGGCTGTTTCGTGTTTGGTTAGCATAGCCCTGGCTTGGCGCCGGGGACTTGAGGCGGTGCGTGCCTGCTGCGGGGGTGGCCCGCGCGTCCACCTGTGTAGTGGGCGCTGCGGGGCTGTTTCGTGTTTGGTTAGCATAGCCCTGGCTTGGCGCCGGGGACTTGAGGCGGTGCGTGCCTGCTGCGGGGGTGGCCCGCGCGTCCACCTGTGTAGTGGGCGCTGCGGGGCTGTTTCGTGTATGGTTAGCATAGCCCTGGCTTGGCGCCGGGGACTTGAGGCGGTGCGTGCCTGCTGCGGGGGTGGCCCGCGCGTCCACCTGTGTAGTGGGCGCTGCGGGGCTGTTTCGTGTTTGGTTAGCATAGCCCTGGCTTGGCGCCGGGGACTTGAGGCGGTGCGTGCCTGCTGCGGGGGTGGCCCGCGCGTCCACCTGTGTAGTGGGCGCTGCGGGGCTGTTTCGTGTATGGTTAGCATAGCCCTGGCTTGGCGCCGGGGACTTGAGGCGGTGCGTGCCTGCTGCGGGGGTGGCCCGCGCGTCCACCTGTGTAGTGGGCGCTGCGGGGCTGTTTTGTGTTTGGTTAGCATAGCCCTGGCTTGGCGCCGGGGACTTGAGGCGGTGCGTGCCTGCTGCGGGGGGGCACCAGGCCACCTCCCATGCTGCAGCCACCCCAGACCCTCTCCCAGCTGCCCCCGCCGGCCCCACGCCTCCCAAATCCGTCTGGGCTTGTCTCAGGTCGTGTCCAAGCATGCCACGAGCGCAGGGCAGCTGGGGCCGACTTTTACCAGCGAGGGATGGGCCCTGGGTGGGTTTTGGAAGGGCACCAGGCCACCTCCCATGCTGCAGCCACCCCCAGACCCCTCTCCCAGCTGCCCCCGCCGGCCCCCCACGCCTCCCAAATCCGTCTGGGCTTGTCTCAGGTCGTGTCCAAGCATGCCACGAGCGCAGGGCAGCTGGGGCCGACTTTTACCAGCGGGATGGGGCCTTGGGTGGGTTTTGGAAGGGCACCAGGCCACCTCCCATGCTGCAGCCACCCCCAGACCCCTCTCCCAGCTGCCCCCACCGGCCCCACGCCTCCCAAATCCGTCTGGGCTTGTCTCAGGTCGTGTCCAAGCATGCCACGAGCGCAGGGCAGCTGGGGCCGACTTTTACCAGCGAGGGATGGGCCCTGGGTGGGTTTTGGAAGGGCACCAGGCCACCTCCCATGCTGCAGCCACCCCCAGACCCCTCTCCCAGCTGCCCCCGCCGGCCCCACGCCTCCCAAAATCCGTCTGGGCTTGTCTCAGGTCGTGTCCAAGCATGCCACGAGCGCAGGGCAGCTGGGGCCGACTTTTACCAGCGAGGGATGGGCCCTGGGTGGGTTTTGGAAGGGCACCAGGCCACCTCCCATGCTGCAGCCACCCCCAGACCCCTCTCCCAGCTGCCCCCACCGGCCCCACGCCTCCCAATCCGTCTGGCTTGTCTCAGGTCGTGTCCAAGCATGCCACAGAGCGCAGGGCAGCTGGGGCCCGACTTTTACCAGCGAGGGATGGGCCCTGGGTGGTTTGCCGCCAGGCCAACTCGACGCTAGAGGAGGCGGCACGACGTCGGGACACTGCAAGTCTTCCAGACGACGTTATACTTCCTGTTTGTTACAAAATGATAGACCCTACGTACCTATGTACAGTAGTCAACAACGCACGCCCAGTGCCATGCGACATTGCTAACGAGGCGCTCGAGAGGACGTTCAAAAACGACCCCAGCTCGCTATTTATCAACAGCTGGTCAATGATGACTGCTGAGCGGGGGCGCTTCTACAACGCCACATTGAGGGCGCCGTGGCAAGGACCGGCTTGTCATGCTGGACCTCGCCGGCGGAAGCTGGGTGCTAACGGTTTGCTCGCGCGACGGCAGCGTTATGCTGCTGCACCCGGACCGGCTGTCCCTATCGGTGAGGCCGCAGAGACAGAACAAGACTGGTTAACGTTGTTGACAGCTGACATTAACTTAAACAATCGACCTGCGTGGCTGATTCCGCTTGTTATCCCTTTTTTTTCCCTATCACCGACATCCACAGGCTGGACAACGGCGTAAAGCCGAGGACCGGGCGATAGCCGTGGCTCGCGGCCTGCACTTCGGCGGGGTGGCATTCACTCGACTGCCGACGCCCGGCGACCTGCCGCAGGAGGAGGCGGGCACTAACACGTGCGCGATATTGGGTGGCCGAGTACGCACGGCGGCTGGCCATGGGAGAGAACCTGGGCGGGCCGATCGATATGGAGGAGTGCAGGCAGCGCTTCATGGACGTGATCCTCGGGTAGAGATGGAGCCAGCAGCTAGGAGGCTCACGCTTGCGTGTATGTTTGCGCGCTGGGGCGGATACCGCCGGAGTGGGAGTGGTACGGAGCGTGTAGGGTGCGGTGTCCTGAGCTATCAGATTGTAAAAGAACTGTGAGTCTGCTACATGACTGTTCACCCAATCCGCCACCCACTCAGCGCGAAGCCTCACCGGCGTAATGTACAGCCCGTCCCTTGCTCACACAGCGTCCACCTATGCGGTGGCCACGCCACCCACTCAGCGCGAAGCCTCACCGGCGTAATGTACAGCCCGTCCCTTGCTCACACAGCGTCCACCAATGCGGTGGCCACACCACCCACTCAGCGTGAAGCCTCACCGGCGTAATGTACAGCCCGTCCCTTGCTCACACAGCGTCCACTTATGCGGTGGCCACGCCACCCACTCAGCGCGAAGCCTCACCGGCGTAATGTACAGCCCGTCCCTTGCTCACACAGCGTCCACCAATGCGGTGGCCACGCCACCCACTCAGCGTGAAGCCTCACCGGCGTAATGTACAGCCCGTCCCTTGCTCACACAGCGTCCACTTATGCGGTGGCCACGCGCCCACTCAGCGCGAAGCCTCACCGGCGTAATGTACAGCCCGTCCCTTGCCTCACACAGCGTCCACCTATGCGGTGGCCACGCCACCCACTCAGCGCGAAGCCTCACCGGCGTAATGTACAGCCCGTCCCGCTCACAGCCAAGCCACAGCGTCAGACCTCAAGCGAGGTCGTACTCTGCCTCCTCCCCGGGATCCTCGCTAGCCTCCTCATCGTCCTCTGCATCAGACAGGTCGGGATCGTCACCCAACGCCATGGCCGCAAGGCTGCTTGCGGTCTGCATAGACGTTGCAGTAT
This sequence comes from Chlamydomonas schloesseri, assembly GCA_016834595.1. Classification (NCBI taxonomy): domain Eukaryota; kingdom Viridiplantae; phylum Chlorophyta; class Chlorophyceae; order Chlamydomonadales; family Chlamydomonadaceae; genus Chlamydomonas; species Chlamydomonas schloesseri. The sequence goes on along the minus strand of JAEHOD010000167.1, from coordinate 60,552 downwards.
CCTTCGCCTTGCGACCTTCTGCAAGCCGCATTTCATTGCTTTGAGGAGCCTCTGAAGCACGCACAGCTCGCCAGCCACCCTCTTTCTCGCTAGTGCAGCCAGTCCAGCACTGGTGTACCCTGACACCGGCGGTTGCAAGGCCCTTTGGCCAAGGACTCACAGGGCCACTTCACGTGCGCCGTCGCCCCCTAGCTGCACCTCGTCTAGTGACAGGGCGTCAATGCGGCGCTGTAAGTACTGGACCCTGAGCTCATAGCACTTGACCAAATCACCGGCCTCTCGCAGAACCAACTCCTGCTCCTCGATCGCCCGCACGGGGGTCGTCTAAATGGTTAAGACACTCGTGCCGATTTCGTCAAGGCTTCGAGAGATCCGGGTTCGAATCCCGGTCACCCCACCAGGGTTGGGTCCTGGTTTATCAAAACCCTGTCTCTTCTCCTCTCTTCTCTTCTGGCCCTTGTGTGGTTCGGTGAGTATTCCCGGCTGCTGTGCTTCTTAGCACAGTGGTAGGGGGGCAGCGCGTCTGTCCCCGTTCAACCATGAAAGGATGAATGTAAAAAAAAAAAAAACCAGCGCTGCAGCAGGTCGTCCACCTTCTCAACATGCCACGAGGCACCTGGCGCAGTCTCCCAGGGGAGACGCAACCCACCAGCCTCCTTGCGGAAGCGGTCAGTTGAGAGGGCGTCTAGAACTACCGCAACCTCCGCCTGAGAGTAGCTCAGCCATGCCACCTCACCCAGCGTCACCAGCAGGTCAGACAATTCCTGCAGGACCTTGATCAGGGCCTCTTTCGACCGCACAAGTGCACTCTGCATACGAATCCGCTCGCGCTTTGTCAGTGCAAGGCTATCCTGCCGGCGCTGGCGGTCACAGAAGCCAAGAAGGGCCGCAGCCAGTCCGGATGCCCCGTTCTCTAGCTTCACAATCGCCACGCCTTTGCCCTCTGCTGCCCAGTGCAAGTACTCAGCGCTGCCGAGCTCCCACCTCTGAATATTTAGCTTCTCTTCGACTTGCTGCAGCCTGGACTCGGCATCAGCTGCCTCACGGCGTAGCCTCTGCAACGTTGCGGTCTCCACATCGTCAGGCTCCCTGGGCACCAGACCCTGGAACGCGTAGTGCGTCTCGAGGTCGCGGATGTACGCGCGTTGCCAGGGTGGCCGTCCCTGCAATGCATTAACAAGGGACGTGTAAGAAACGACTCGTCTTGTACGGTAGAACCCCCACATACCTACAGTGCGACCAGCCCTGGCCTACCTTGAGCGTTGGGCGAGTACCCGCACTGGAGCCCTCGACCTCGGCGTCGACGTCAGCATCAGCAGCAGCGGTGAGAACAACCAGCGGGTTGCGTTCTATAGCCGCTGCTTTGCTTGGTTGTGATGCTGCCTCTTCCACGTAACTGCATTTGCACCGCAAAATGTCAGTGACACTTGCTAACCCACCACCCCAAAGCCACAGCGCCCAGGCATAGCTACGCTAGCCAACCCAACCCCTGCGGCGCCCTCAATACAGGTGGACACAGGGCTGACCCTTCCAGCCGGCAACTTGCCTCGTGTACATCTCCCGCTCGATGGCTACTGCACGCCGCATGTTGCGCAACAGCAGCTTGGACAGCCGCCTCTCCTTCTTCTCGTGGACAAAGTCGACCTGCATGGCACGGTGGATTATGGAGATGTAGGGCAGTCATGTCCTAGTCTGCATTATGTTCAGCCAACTACCATGCACCTGGTTCGTGATGTAGTCCTGGCGCATGGAAGGCGCCATGTACGCCGTGATGTACCACTGGCGCCGAATGTCCGCCCACAAGTGCTCGATGTTGCCACCGGGTCTGGGTGGCGCGCTCCCGGATGGGGTTGGGGTGCCCGTTTTTTTTTTGATACTTCTTCCTTACAGAGTTGGACGGAGGCAGACGCACTGCCCCCCTGCTGCTGGGCATGTAGCCCCAACACAGCCTTTTTTTTTTTGAGGATCATCCTTACAGGATTGAACGGAAGCAGACGCACTGCCTCCCAACCGCTGGGCAAAGAGACCCGAAGCAGCCTGGTCTTGGAGACCAGAATCCCGACAGGGCAAGAAGAGAAGAGAAGAAGTCTGAGACAAATCACCTGAAAAACCAAAACCACCTGAACCAAAACACCTACCGCCACCCCATCCCGCACCCACCCACCCCACCCCGACCCGGCAGACAGAGCAGGAGGCTGGCCCCCCCGCCCCCCGGTAGGGGTTTCCACAAACACCACCAGACCTAAGCCAAGCAAACCGCTACACCAAAAGCCCGAAGGCAAGCACCACCGGCAGAGACGCACCTCCACACTTCAAACACAAACGCACCCACGGTACGCTCATAACAGACAGCAGGACGCTTCCCGCCCAAACCCACCCCACCCCCACAAGTCGGTTGCTTAAGCAACACCCCATCAAAAGCAAGGAAGCACACACAGATGCAGAAACAGAGCGGGCCAGATGTGGCGCTGACATAGCAAACTCATTATATAGCAGGGCCCAGCCCGCTGTAAGAAGTCCACGAAGGCTGAGGAAGGACGGCGCTGCAGCGCCACCCAGTTACACCCAGCCTGGACCCGAAGACCAGAACCCTGACAGGGTCAAAAGGAAAAGGAAAGAAAAAAGAAAGAGAAAAAAACCTGAGGGCGCGCACGCACAGGCGCCGCCTCTCCAACACCTAAACGGCGCGGCAGCAGGTGCCTATGGCTCCTCAGAGCCTACCCAACTGCCCATAAACGCCGAGCCCGACCACGGCCACAGCAAGCCGCGCGGCTACCCCCTCACCGCCACAGAACCCACGACCTGCACACACCTCAGCCCTCAGCAGGGCTGCTACAAGGGCCACACCTAGACACCTAGCAGCCCCACCGCACCACACCCCCAGCGGTTAAACCGCTCTACACCCCAAGCGGCATCACCGCACAACACCACAACTGGCAGCAACGCACACCAACCCCTCTCCCTCCTGCACAGCAGAACAAACAAAGACAGACAACAGAGCTCTCCAGTTGCCAGGCCCAGAGCTCAGCTTGACAGGTCTTGAATCTTGGCCAGAGCTCTCCAGTTGGCAGGCCCAGAGCTCAGCTTGACGGGTCTTGAAACTTGTCTAGAGCTCTCCAGTTGGCAGGCCCAGAGCTCCAATCCTACACCCCTGAAACTCCCTGTACCGCCCCCACCTTAGGGCGCCTGCACAGGTGATGAGAACGTCAGCTTCAGGCGCAGCTGCGGCGACCCACCGTCCACTTGAATAATAATAATAATAAGGAAACGCCGGCCCGTAGGGCCTGGCGTGGATTAACGGGGCAAGGTGACTAGGGCAAGGGGGCCCGCCCCCCTCGCGCTTTCACCTCACCACGCTCCCCGGGGGCACAGAGAAAATGGGGAGGGGCCTCAGCCCCCTCGTTTCTGTAGCTCCCGTTCCATAATCCGGCGCATTTTTATGATACCGCCGGCAGTACTGACCGCGTTGTCGTGGAGTTTTTCGCCACATGTGCGTGCTGCTGCTTTGGTCACACCCAGGCGGTCGGTGAGGAGGGAGTTCAAATTTTGGGGGATTGCCCCTGTAAAGCCAAGTGCCAAACATTCGCCCACGGAGTAATGGACCGTCCAGCCAGCTTGTTCCAGCAGCTGCTTAAGCTCGCGGTGTTGTCGGGCTTTTTCTTCGCTTTTGTCTTCGTTCCCAATGTCTGAGCTGTACCCAACTTCGATGATGTAGACGGGCATTCCCCTTTTGTTGCGGGGTGGACGGAAGTCTTCTTGGTTAGCATCGTGGATGGAGAGGTTGGGTATGAAGAGTATGTCCGGGCGGAGTTTGTCTATGAGGGTCGCGGGGGTGTTGGGGGGGAACATCCAGGGGGGCGGGCGCTGGGCCGAGGCGTAGGCTGGGAGGTCTGCGAGCGGGCCTGCATCCATGACCATGTATCCGCCGCTAAATTTGCCTTTGGACAAGCACTTAGCGACTCTTTGAACGGCCCAGTTGTGGCGATTGATGTAAGCTCCTTTCATTTTGGGGTGCGTACACCCTCCCAGGATGTGGCTTCCCGAGTCTGGTGTCTGGCACAGCGGGCAGTTGCCGTTCCCTCCCAGTCGGTACCGGCGTTTGAGCTGGGCGTTAAAGAGGTATCCGTATCTGGCGTAGAGGATCTGTTTGATGAGCCATGGGTGGCGTGTTTTGCTCGAGAGGGTACGGTTGCTGAGTCTAGGACACATAGTCACAGCCGCGGCTTCCCATCGTTCCTGCACGGGTGTGTTGTTGGTAAAGCCCACTTGCGCGTGGATGGGTAGGGAGGACAGAACCCCACGATTGAGGTCGCTCAAGTAGTAGTCGTCATGGTTACGTTTGGGCCACCATATTTTGGTCCACGGCTCGTCCTGTTCAAGTTGTGTGGCTTGTGCCATGGCGTCGGCGTTGCGTTCTGCTACGTCGGCGGCGCCCTTGTCTGCCTCCTCGTTTCCGTGGAGCCCCGTATGGGAGCGTACCTTCAGTAGCTGGACCGGGACGCCTGCCTCGGCGTATTGCTGTAGTTCGTGTAGGATGCGGTCTAAGATCCCTTTGTGTTTGGAGAGCAGGAGTCGTTCCGGCGCATGCAGGGCCCGGCGGATGAGGTAAAGGGAGACAAGGGAGTCACTGGCTATCGTCAATTTGGGGTACCCGAAGAGTTGTAGGCGGGGCCTAAAATGCTCGAGGGCTACCAGTATAGCGGAGAGTTCGGCCCTCTGGATGGTGTTGGTGCTGTTGAGGCCGCCCGGTTCGATGTAGATGTGTCCTGTTGGTTGGGACCATGCGCATGCCCCCAATTGGTTCATTTCATGGCCATCTTCTCCCACAGCCGCTTTGATACACGAGCCATCCGTCCATATGATTTCGTCTGAGTTATGCAGGTATGGGGAGGTGACGGGGTAGTCGGCGCGCGCGGCATAGAGGGCTGAGAGGGTGGGCGGAGGCGCAGGGCAGGTGCGGAGGCTACGCCGTGGGGGCGCGTTACAGTTGGTTAGTTGTTGAGCGCGGGTTTTGGCGCGGTGGGAGTATGGTCTGGTTACGTTGGGGGTTCGGTCGCGGGGGAGAGTGACCCGGGCCGGCCAGGCGGCGGGTGTGCGCTGTGTCGGTGTTGTGAGGGGTGTTGGGGGTGTGGCCCCCAGGTCGGTCAGGGCTTTCTGAAGCCGCGCAAGGTTGCCGTTAGAGTTTAACGCCTGTACGCCGGTGGTGTTAGCGATGAGGATAAGTAGCAGGCCCCGTTTGCCGCTGTCCGTGGTGGCCGTGGTCCCGAGCCCTTCAAGCAGGGCCGCAGCGGGTGTCCCGGCGGGGATGTGCGCCAGGGGGGTGACGTGGGCACTGGCTAGGCCTCGCATAGCGGGCCCATTGTGTTGTGGGATTATCATGAGCGTAATTGCGGGTGTGGCTTGGTTTTCCAGGTGTGCGATAGACGCGGTGGCCCAGGCAAGTGCTTTGGCGCAGGAGGCGGGTTCAGGGTCTGGGTGAGCGAGGGAGAGACCGTCGAAGGGGGCTGTATACGCGTCGTGTGAAGCCCCGAAGAGGATGTCGGCGGTGTGGTGGCTGTAGTAGCTCGTGCCTTTCCCAGTGCAGTTAAGTGGGGAGGCAAAGCGCTCAGTGATTTCGAGTGGTTGGCCGTTGTCGGGGTGCGTGGAGGTGAGGCAGTTGTACAGCGCTCTTACCAAAGGTTCTGGCAGTGAGCGTTCCCGAGGGGGTGCCTCCTTGCAGATTTTGCCGTTGTTGTCTACCCTGGTGCGAATGAGGAGTTTAGCCAGGTCTTCTGGGAAGCCACCCTTGGCCCTGTGGGGTTGGGTGGCTTCGGGGTAGGTGGCGAGGGCGTGGTCGTATCGGGCTTTAAGGGTCAGGAGGGTGCCTAGGGTGATGGAAGCAATGTGTCGCCCGGTTGGGCCGTAAACGTGCGCAAGGGTGTTAATGTCTGTGTAGGTGTCGGGGACCTGGATATGGTATTGGCCGGTGGGGCGGATGTCAAGGTATGGGTTGCACGGGTTAGTGTCGATGCGTGTGTTCTGGCGGACCGTGCGTCGGGTGTGCGCTGCGGTCAGGTCGGGTTCCGTCCAGCGTCCTTGCTGTTGGGCTGGGGTTAGGCGGTTGTCCCGGGCAAGGGGAGGGGGTTTCGGCGTTTGAGGTTTGGAGAGTTTCTGTAGGTGGGCGGCGATGGCCCGGTCCCAGCCTTCAATAGTCGGGCATTTGTCGATGGGTTCATTAGTGTGGGCCCATTTCATGCGTGTGAAGTACCGGCTGCAGGCTTTGCCGTAGCCGTGGTGAGGGGTTGCCTCGCCTGTGTATTTCATGCGTTTGTATGCCTCTTTGGCCCCTTGAACGATGACGGAGTCCATCCAGGCCACTTCGTAGTACTTTTCGGTGTGGAGGCTCTCACCTCGCTTGGGGGCCGTGACGGCCTTTGTGATCGGGCCCGCAACGATGTGTGACATTTCTTCAACTTCGTTGTATAGCGAGAAGATAAGTTGAGTAGCCGCTTGGGGGATGTGGTGTGCTTGTTTGGGCCACGACAGTTGGCCAGTTAGGAGTTGGTTTCGAATGCACCGCCACCTTCTCAGAGGCTTGGGATCGTTGGCGTGTTCCTCCTTGTGCTGTCGGAGCTGTGCGCAGGCGATCATGTGAAGGGCGCGGGCTTGCCCTTGTGTGTCTGCGTCTGGTTCACGTGGATCGTTGGGGTTGCTGCCGTCGGCCCCTGTAATATTTGGCCAGTGTGGTGGACTGGGGGCGATCATAAAGTCGCCTGTGGCTGTCCAGCGAGGTGGTTGGTCGTAGGAGGTGACTGGGGGTTGTGTCGGCGGGTGGGCGGCTATGTATGCCGTGACTGGGTTGGGCGTTGGGCCCTCTTGGTCGGTGAGGAAGTAGGGGTTAGTGAGGTGGGCTGGTATTTTACGGTTATAGGGCTGGCGGGTCCTGTTGTGCGGGAATTGTTGGTGATAGCGGGGGATACCGAGTCGGGGCATACGGTTGGCGCCTTGCATGTCCTGCTGTACACACATGAAAAATTGACGGGCTAACATGACGAAATTGGGCGGGCCGCGGTCAGCCTCGTCGGGGTCGTTTTGCAGCACAAAGCCCTTCTTTTGTGTGTGCCCCCGCATCCCTCTGGGAAGGAGTGGGTCGTGTCTCGGTTCTGCGTCTATTTTCTGCTTAAGTCTCTTGATGGCGTTCGGCCGAGGCTTTTTGCCGCCAGCAGGGCGGGGGGTCAGTGTGGGTGGCGGTGTGTCGAGGGTGTTGGTTGGTGGGAGGGCATCTGTCTGTGTGTTATGTGGGGGTGGGGTGTCTGGGACAGCCTGTGCGAGTTGTGGCGTTAATGGTGTGGGCGACGGGTTTGGGTTTTGGGTGTGGGCTGCTGGGTGGATGGGGTACGTTGGCGGCGGTGGCATGTCAGCTGTATGGTTTATTAGGTGGGACAGGGTTGCCTGACGTAGATCTGTGTTGTGGGTTGCTTGGGGTCCATTGGTGCCACTGCGGGCGTCAGGGTGCAGGGTGGTCATGTGTTTCAGGTGCGCCTCTAGCGTGGCGGGCGTCGTTAGGCGGCTGGGGGTGGTGTTGCGAGGTAGGAGGGCGGCAAACGCCGGGTTAGTGGGGAGGGCTCGGTACCGTTGCGGTAGAGGCAGGTGGCTTTTATAGCTTTCTGCGTGATCGTATGGCGGATCACGGGCCTGAGGGTCACATTCCGCGCTGAGGCATAAGCTTAGTCTGTTGAGGGCCACCCGATGTTTATGAAGGCATTGGTTCCGGGGTAGGTGTTGGAATAGGGAGTCAGAGGCGATGAGGCATGGGCGTCCATCCGGTGTGCGTTCGTGGCTGACGAGTTTGCGCAAGTCAAGCCTGGCTTGTGTGAGGGGGAGGACAAGATGGTGCGGGATGGGCTGCGGGCTGCGGGTGATTGCAGCCATGAGGGTGTTGGGTGGGCCTTTGTATTGGGCGCCGTGGTCCCATATAGAGAGATCATAGGCGCGCATGATGCTCAGCTGTTTGAGTGTGGTGTAGTAATGGCTTTCGTTTCTCAGCTTATGGACGGCTGCTGTGCCTGCTAGGCGTGTCTGCAGTTCGAGCAGGGCATGTGTGACCATGCCCAGGCGGCCAGGGTCGTTTAGGGCAAGTGTCAGCGCTCGTGTTGCTTTTTGTATGTAGAGTGGGAGGAGAGAGCCGACTCCTAAGCCAGATAGTTCGGCCGGGGCGAGTGTGGCACGCGTGGGGAAGCCGCGGCTTAATCGGTAGCAGGCTTTGGCTAGCCGCGCTATCATATTGTCGAGAGTTCTGATGTCACTCTCGGTGTAGGGCATAACAGCGAAGCTGTATGCGGCAACCGATTGGATGCACGATTTAATGATGCGCAGGCACTGTTCTGGTGAGGCCTGGCACGTTTGTAGGCTGGTACTTTTCTCGGATATGGTTTTGCACAGGTAGGCAAACTGTGGGCCCCAGTTGAGGTTCATTGTTATTTGCACGCCTAGATACTTAAAGGGTTCTGTGGGTGGGAGATATGGCACACTCGTGTTGCCTACTAGGATTTTGTTATCAAGCATGGATTTGAGAGTACGGTTGCACGTTGGACCATTTAGTCCTTTGTCTTGGTGGGCGCGGCGGTGGAGGATGCCTGTCACCTTACACTTCGCGTGGTTGACCTGTAGGCCAGCCCATTCCGAATAGCGATGGATTTTGTCGCATTGGATTTTTAGATCACTCAAGGTGTTTGTAAGCACCGCCAGGTCGTCGGCGTATGCTGCGGAGGAGCAATGGTATCGGTCGTTCAGGTGGGGTGGGAGGCATCCGTAGGCGTAACCACGGCCACCTACGTGTAGCCATCTGATCAGCGGTTCTATAAACATCAGGAAGAGAACGGGTGATAGCGTGTCGCCTTGTACGGTACCACGTTCAATATTTATGGGGGCAGTTAGGCCATGTTCTGTTCGCACGTATGTGCGGGCGTGGGAGTAGAGATTGCGTACAACGAGAATAAGGTCGTGGGGCATGCCAAGGTCCCACATGATCTCCAGTAGTCGGTCGTGGGAGATAGTGTTAAATGCGCTGGAGAAGTCAGCATACATGACGTAGATGTCTTGTTGTGTGAGGCCGGCGTCCTCGAGGGCGTGCACTAGGTTCAGTGTTTGCCGCTCGGTGTTACGGTACCTAAGGAAGCCTTCTTGTGTTTCGCTAAATATGTCCAGGTCGTGGGAGATGTCGGAGATGGCCACTGTAATAAGGCTGGTCCACAGTTTATATGTTGTGTTAGCCAGTGCTATGGGCCGGTAGTTTTTTAGTAGCAGTGAGTCGCCGGGTTTGGGTAGGAGAACGGTTTCACTGGTAGTCCAGGACGTCGGCGTGTGGGCTCGTACCCAGAAAAGAACAAGTAGGTTGTGCGTCGTGCTGCGTAGTGAGGGGGGCAGTGCGCGCAACAGCTCGTTTGGTATGCCGTCTGGTCCAGGGGATTTGTTACGGCTTAGGTGGTCAATGCAGGCTTCAAAGTTGGCATTGTCTGCGATGCTTGGGAGTAGGGTGTGGGTGAGTGGGGAGGTGGGGCTGTGGAGAGTGAAGGTGTCCGGGGCAGTTGCCTTGAATTTGGGGTCAAAGGGGTAGTGGTGCGTGCGTTCGTCTGGTTTGTATTTTCCCGTGCGGGGGCCTGTGATCGAGGCCCCTTGATTTTGGAAGTATGTGTGGATGGCGTCTAGGATAGTGTTTTTATCGGTGCAGTGGGCTGCAGTCGTAGGGTGCAGCAGTGCTGGTATGCCGCGGGCTTGTTCGTGTGTAGAGAATATTTCTTTGTGGGCTTGTCGGGTTCGTGTAGCGAGTTTATGTTGGAAACATGCTCGCGCTCTTTGTACGTCTGCACGCGTTTGCTTTTTGAGTGTATCTCGTAGTAGTTTCCCTGCTGCCTTGATTTGCGCGGTAAGTGTCGCCATTGTTTGGGGGATTTGGTTGGTTGGGGGTGGTGGGGCTGGTGGGGTGCCCGAGGGCGTGTTATCTTCATCCATGGGCGCCGGCTCTGTGGCTGTGTTCAGGGTCCCAGTCAGCGGTTGTGTAGCGGCGGTTTGCGGGTTGGTTGGCGTGTTGGTCCCTCGTGGCGTGGTAGTGTTGGCTCTGAGCGTGTCGCATTGCGCCGTTAGCTGTTGTATTTCGGCGTGGGTCTTTCGAATTTTTCTGCTTATCTTGCGTGGGGCGAATGTGCCCCGAGTTGGGGGTTTCTTGGGGCACATGTCGACCAGGATACTCAGCCCGTCTGTGAGGATGGTTTGCAATTGGTTTGCTAGGGCGTCAAGGTCAGGCGTTTGTACCGTGGGTTCCGTTTTCAGGGCGTTCTGGAGCTCTTCAGCAGTGGTAAGGCCAGATGTGTGCCTAGAGAGGTGCATCTGTATGGTGTCAGTAGCGGGTTGTATGGCTTGAGCTAGGCTCGATATAGAGGACGCAAGGGTATGCTCAATCTTTGTTTGTGCGGCCTGTATGGTAGATTTGGGAATGGGCAGGGCCACGTTTCGCCACGGTCCGGGGGTATCCTGTGGTAGGTTGTCCATGTTGGTCCGGGTGCGTGACGGCCATAGGCGGATGGGGTAGGTTGGGATGCGCGCGTTTAGGGAGTAGTGGTCAAATAGCCCTCCACATGGGAGGACGCGGAGCAGTGCTTGTTGCTGTTGGTTTGGTACACTGACTGCCGAGTTGGTGTGTTGGCAAATGAGTATATCATCGATACGGCTGGTGGGTTGGGGTGTACCGTGGCGTGTCTGGTAGTATGACATGTTGGTGTTACCGCCTAATTCAGGGAGCCTGTGTAGTTTGTTGTTTAAGACAAAGCGTGCATGTAATCTGTCGGCATCATCTAGGGGTCCTGTGCGATCATCGGATTTAAGCACTGCGTTGAAGTCGCCGGCGATAATGACATGCTCGCAAGTGTGGTTAGCTTGGGCGAGCAATAATAATAATAATAATAATAATATGTACGCGGTTCACAGAGGAGGCCGCGTTTCTTAAGGAGGAGTGAGTTGCGCTCACCCCACCGTGGAGCAACATGAGTGGACTTAACCGGGCTCACGTGGGGCAGGCCCACCTGTGGCGGCATCGGCCGGGCGTCCAGTGGTGCGTGAGGTCACTACTCCCGTCTCACGCTCGAGCCGGTAGTACAGCAGTGCCGTTGTACGCAGGCTAACGACGCTGTGCATGTGGATGCGTGTACAGCAGGATTGCGCGGTGTGAGAAGTGGCGCCGAGGGTGCGGAGGAGGGGCTCAAGGGTGTTTGCGACGGTGCCACCATGCCCCAGCGTGACGATCTGCTCGTGCTTGTAGACAACCTCCCAGCCGGCGGCACGCAGCGCGTCGGCCAGACGGCTATGCTGTGCTTGTTTCTGGTCACACTTCTCGCTGTGGTGCAGGTCGGAGGTGTAACCAACCTCGATGATGTACACCTTGTGTTGCCGCCGGGCGTTGGGGCTTAGGTCACTCGGCCCATTTGCACCAACTGCGGTTCGTGGCAAGGTTGGGATGAAGAGAATGTCCGGGCGCATTTTTTCCCGGTCGGCTTTGGGGACCTCGGGGCGTAGCATCCACTTTGGGGGGCAGTTGCCCGCACAGTATTCAGGCCGGTCCGCGGCGCTGCTTGCATCCATGAGCATGTAGCCGCCGCCACTGCTGCCCCTGTGGATGCATTCGGCGATCATACGTACGGCCGCATTGTGTTTTGCGATACGTGCCCCCACCAGCTGGGGGTGGGCGCAGTGCCCTGCGATGTGTCCGGCGGTACCCCTCTCCGGGGGGGAGCCAGCTCGTGCGTGCAAGGGGGCACAGAGTGCGCATGTGTCGCTGGTGCGTAGTTTGTACAGAGCAAGGCGGGCAGGGCAGACCATGCCCCCTTGACGAGCATTCTGGATGAAGCGCCGTAGGCTGTGTCCAGCGTCGGTATGGGTCATGTAGGCTGTGCTGGCTCGGGTGTCCAGGTGCTGGGCAGACTCCGCCCACTTAGTGGTGTACAAAGTCGATTTGGCGTGCCCGCCATGGGAGGCGGGGTTCAGGGCCTTGAGCAGGCCCCGGTTCAGGTCTGAAACGTAGTATTGGGCCGTGCTTCCGTCCTCGCGGGTGATGAGGGTCGCGGGCCACCAGTGGGACGCGTGTGGGTTATTGTCGGCGTGTTCGGACACGTCGGCGGGCGTTTCTTTGGACGCCACAGCGGCAGCCCCTTTATCAGCTTCTTCATTACCATGTAGACCCGTGTGGGAGACGACTTTGAGGAAAACAGTGTTCGCGTTTCGCTTCGCTCGTGCATGGAGCAAGTCGGCGATGGACTTCAAGAGTGCCTGATGTTTGCTTAAATGTAGTCGACGAGGTTCGTTGATAGCGCGTTTGATTAAGTACAAACTGGCTGCAGAGTCGCTTGCAATGGTTAGCGTTGTTTTCGCGAATACTTTGTCTTCACCACCAAATTCTTCCAGGGCGGCCCTGATGGCTGCCAGCTCTGCTCTTGTAATCGTATTTGTGTAGCCCACACCATTGGGATTTACATAGACAGTGCGATCTTTGTGCCAGGCACAGGCGCCGGCGAACTGTGCTTCTTGTCCATTTTCAGTTCTTACCTTTATTACTGAACCGTCGGTCCAAACTATGTCATCTGGGCTGTGCGCCAGTGCCAGTGGTCGCTGGAATTGCGTCCGATTGAACCTGGGCGGGCCGCCGCGCGGAGTGGCTGTCGTTGGGCCGGTGGGTTGGTGCGTGGTAAGGTATTTGGCGTGTTTAAGGAGGTGGAGCGGAATGTTCGGGCACGTGCGGGGGCTGGGCGTGTCGGGTCGGAGGTGCGTCCCTGCCACGGAGGCAGGCGTGTGAAGGCCTTCGAGCAGGGTGGCGCGCAGCCCCTTCCAGCCGCCCGAGAGGGCCGCGAGGCCGGCAGGGTTCCCGACAGCCACCAGTACCACCCCTCTCTGCCGCTGCAGGGTGCCGTTGCTTCCAAGGCCGGGCTCCATGCCGGCAGTGCCTGGCGTGCCGGTCTCCCCGCCGACCCATGTGGTGAGCTGCTGGCAGAGCGGGTGGCATAGCCACTGCGTGTGTGGGTAGGTTGCACATTTGGGGAGTGCGAGAAGGACCAGGGTGGGGTCTTGGGAAGTGCACGTGGTCTCAGCGCTGGCAAGCGCCCAGAGGAGGGCCTTTCGTGCAGCCTCAGGTGTGCCCGGCGGGTGGGCGTAGTGGAGGCCCGTCCATGCTATGCTGTAGGCGTCATGCCTTGCTCCGAAGGCCGAATCCGCTGCTTCACGGCTCCAGTATTCGTCTGCTTCGGTTGTGGCGTTTAGGGGGGAGGCAAACAACTCACTCACCGGTCCTTCCCCTATGTTGTGCAGGGCTCGAATGATGGCCGCGGTGGTGCTCGCGGGGAGCGACGTTTGGTGCTGTGGGGCGGCCTTCCGGTCGGTTTGGTCTGGGTCGCGGCGGTAACGGTGGAGCAGGGCTGCAACGGCCTCCTCGAAGGCGCGGGCACGGGCGGTGGTCCGGTGGAAGCGGTCCCACAGCGCTTGCAGGCGAAGGTATGTGATAGTGCCTATCCACCTGCCGTTGGGGTCATAGACGTTGGCTTGCGTCGGTGCAGCCCTGCCTGTGGTTGTGGGTGTGGTGATAATGTAGGTGCCTGGGGGCGTGGTGTCCTTGTACGGGTTGCAGGGGCTGGTACAGATGGTGGTTGTGGCCCGGATTTCGCGTGCCCGGGCAGCGAGGTCATCCTCAGCCGGGTCGTGCCTGCCTTGTCGCTGGCGCATGGTCAGGTTCCGGTCCCTCGGCGGGCGGGTGGGGCGGATGGGGGCGTCTGGACCGGCAGCAAGCCGTTCGTTGTAGGCGGCCAGCAGGTCATCCCAGTCGGGGTTGTTCTTGAGGTCTTGCTCCCTTTCGCTGCTCTCTGCCCATGTGACCCGGCACAGGAGCCGTGTGGACCAGGACGAGAAGAGTGCGGCGCGCGGGGCGCAAGGTGCTGTGGGTCTGGGTGCGCCGGGTGGGGCTGGAGCCGGTGCAGGCGGTTGGACTGGAGCCGGGGCTGGAGGCATGTCGGGTTCGACTTCCATGTGGGGGGGCGCGGCTGGCGGGGCGTCTCCCCTGGGCGGATGGGGTTTTTTGGGTCGGTTTTGCAATGGATGCTTGTAGCAACGTTCCTCCGTGACGGTTTTGTATCCCATGCGTTTAAACGCAGTCACTAGGCCCGGGGGTGTGACTGAGGCTTTCCATTGTACTGTAAAGTACTGTTCACGGGAGCCAGATGTGTCTTCGCCGGCCTTGCGCTTCTTCTCAATGTCCTTGTCGGTCATGTTTTGTTGCTTGCTGCCGTATAGGACGGACTCAAGTTCCTGTCCGTCATTGTCGAGGTCGTAGGTCAGTTGCGCGTCACCGTTGGTGCAGTCGTCCGTGCGGGGGTGAATCAGGTCCTTGACGACTCGGGTCCTGGCAAGCTGCCAGTTGAGGCGCGCGCCGCCTCGCCTGGGGTGGGGCGCGTGGGTGGGTGCCACCTGTGCGGTGTCGATATCCATGTCGTCTGCTGCTGATGCAGGCTTGTCAACATCCATGGGGCCAGCGGTGGCGGCTGCGGCAGCCGCCTGTTCCTTCTCGTGGAGGTAGGTGTGGACCGTGTTAAGTTGTGGAGGGTGTTGGTTGGCATTTAGCAGGGCCGTGAGGGCAGGGGGTAGCTGGCGTGTGCGCGGGTGCGGTCGAGGGCTTTGCATGAGAGGGGCTGGGTCCTGGGGCTGCGTTTTGCACAGCTGGGCATGCTTGCGCATGTCCTTGTTGAGAGCGCTGAATACTGAGCGTGCCGTCTCGTACCCACATGTCCCAACCGTCAGGCTCTCATCTCCATTCGTGAGGCGCAGGGCTGAGTTCATTGCGGCGTTGTCACCGGTGAGTAGGTCTTCGGGGGTGGTGCGTGTGTTTTCTGCAATCCTAATCCGTTGCGCTGCGTGCTTAGTGGTCCGACGGGGGCGCGCAGTGGGGTTGGGTAGGAGGCGGTTGACTGCCGCCTTTCGGGGCCGTGCACGGGCCCGGGGGGTTTTGGAGGGATCGGGTGCGGCCTGGTGGGTTTTGGTAGGGTTGCCAGGGGATGGCGCCTGGGTGGCACCAGGCGCAGTTGCGTTCATTGGGGGGTTGTGGTAGATTGGGCTTCCCATAGTGGCTTGGGTTGGAGGTGCGTGGTCGGTGGCCTGGGGTGCGGGGCCGTGTGGGGCGGCGTGCTGAAGGAGCCCGGTGACTGGCTGGGTCATGCCTGGTGGTAGCGGGTCTGGTCTGTTGGTTAGGTCCTGGAGCGCGCCCAGGGTTGGGATCGCCCGCTGGGGGGGAGGGAGAGGGTTCGGGTCCGCGTGTTTCTCTGCGCTGCCTGCTTCCCTGTTGGCCGAACTGATTGCAAGGCTGAGCCGGTTTAGAGCAACTTTGTGTTTGTGTCGTACCCTGTTAGCCCCCAGGCATTTTTCGAGGGCCTTCGAAGTGATCAGGTGGCGGCCGGTGTTCCGGTCGACTAGGTGGCTGAGCTCAAGTTGCAGCTCGGCGAGCGGGAGCACGTGCTCAACAGGCAGAGGGGCGGTGTCGGAGACCGCGGCTACGGCGTCGAGGGCCTCGACGATGGACCAGGTGGGGGTGGATAGGGGGGCGCCCTTGCAGAACAGTTGGATGCCGTGTTCTCTTGCAAGGGTCATTTGTTTCAGTGTAGTGAAGGCCCGACCCCTATCTGCGGGCAGGTGGTGGGCGGTGCTGTTGCCGGCGATGCTGTGTTGGCGGGGGAGGAGGGCGCGCGTGACTGCACCTAGGCGGCCCGTGTCGTTGAGGGCCAAGACTAAGGCTCGGTGGGCCACTCGAGCGTATAGGGGAAGGAGGGATCCTAGCCCCAGTCCGTACTCCTCGATAGGCAGGAGGGTGGTACGGGTCGGGAAGCTGCGCGGCAGCCCGTACGCCTTCTTGGCAAAGCCAGCTAGGGCGGTATCCAGGGCGACGATGTCCTGTTTTGTGTACGGCATGGCGGCAAACGCGTACGCTACTGACGTTTGGACGCACTGCTGTAACATGCGCAGGCGCTGTGCGGGCGTGGCCAAGGATGTCGTGATTGCCAAGCCCTTTTCTCGTACGATTTCAGTCGTGCGTGCGTGCTGTGCCTTCCAGTCAAGGGCAAAGGTAAGCTGCACGCCTAGGTATTTGTACGGCTTTGTGGGTGGGAAGTACGGGACGGGAGTGGTGCCAATGCGCAGCGTGTTGTTCATGTCCCGGTGCATGGCGGCCAGGGTGGCCTTTCCTGTCGGTCCGTCCAGGGTGGGGGACGCCCGAGATTTGTTGTGCCAGATTGCTGTGGTGGCACACTTGGTGTGGTTCACACGCAGGCTTGCCCAGTCCGCGTATTTTGATATCTTGTCGCATTGGGTTGCAGGTCGGCCAGCGAGTTAGTGAGAGCAGCTAGGTCGTCAGCGTACGCAGCGGCGCTGCAATGGTATTGCGAATTTTCTTCACTACTGAGGCAGCCGTATTGGTAGCCGCGCCCGCCCACGTGGAGCCAGCGTATGAGTGGCTCCATGAACAGGATGAAAAGCACTGGTGAGAGCGTGTCGCCCTGCACCGTGCCGCGCTCAACGGGGATGGCCGATGTGCAGCCATGTTCCGTGCGGATGCGTGTGGTTGCGTGTTGGTACAGGTTGCGGACCGCGTGGATTAAATCATTGGGTAGCCCAAGGTCAAACATGATTTGCAGCAGTCGGTCCTGGTCAATAGTGTTGAAAGCGGAGCTGTAGTCCACGTACACTGCGTACACGTCTTTCCCGTACAGGGCGGCATCCTCAAGCACATGCACCAGGTTCAGGACCTGGCGCTCAGTGTTGCAGTACGCCCGAAACCCCTCCTGGGCCTCACTGAACAGCTGCAGCGGCCCCGCGAGTTCACCGATGCCCAAGGTGAGCATTGACGTGTAAAGCTTGTAGCACGTGTTGGCTAGTGCGATTGGGCGCTTATTTTTAACGTCCAGGGTGTCGCCAGGTTTGGGGAGCAGGACGGTGTCTGAGGTAGCCCACGTAGTGGGGATTTCTGACTTGACATACATGACTTTCAATACGTTATGCAGGGCCTGCTTCATGCCGGCGGGCAAGATGCGGAGTAGCTCGTTCGGGATGCCATCCGGGCCTGTCGCTTTGTTGCGGGACAGGTGAGAGATGCAGTGGTCGAAGTTGGCGGGGTCCAGCATGCTGGGCAGCATGGAGTGTGCATCGGGATGCCGGTTACGCTCAAGGTTGAATGCGTCTGTGGCATTGGGTTGCTCGAAGGGGTACCCCCGTTTCGACCCAGGTTCGAGTCGGTAGTGGCCGGTGCGTGGGCCGTTAGGGGGTTTGGACAGTTTGCTGAAGTGACTTTCGAGGACGGCTAGGATGCTCGCGGATTCTGTGGCCACCTCCCCGGTTTCAGGGTTGCGCACTGCCGGGAGTCCGTGTTCCCCGCTGCCTGTTTGAAAAATGCGTTTATGCCCCTGCGCAGGTCTGGTCGCGAGGGTGCGCTGCAGTGCGGTGGCTGCGGCTTCCCGCTGTGCCTTGGACCTGTCCGCCACCAGTTGGCGGTGGCGGGTTTGGCAGTCCTTGATCTTGCCTCTGAGGCTAGCCGTTTCATGTGCAGTCTCCTCATCGGGCGCTGGTCCATTCTTTGTCAGGTTGGTGAGAGCTTGTTTTAATTTCACCTCCTCCTCCCATAGGGGTTTCAGGTGGCGTGTCGTGGAGCGTGTGAGGTGGTGCTTGCCGGTGTGCGGGGGTTTGAGAGTGCATTCATCCAGGAGGCATGTCAGGCCGGCATCTAGTGCTGCCGCTAGCTGTTCCGCGAGCTTATTCACGTCGAGGCCCTGCAGAATACGGCTGTGTGCCAGGTCCCAGTGCATTGTGTTGGCCGGGTAGGCCTCCGGGTCTTTTGTGTGTTTCTTCAGTGCCTTCTCAATGACTTGTACCGCTGCTTTTGTCGCAGAGAGCAAGTCGGCCGTGGCCTCCACCATTGTGTCTTCAAGCCGGGCGGCGGCGGCTGCCAGCTGCTTCATCGTGACGGGCAGCTGGACTCGCGACCAGCACGGGTTGTCCGCTGGCGCGGCCGGCGGCGGTGTGGTTTGCTGTGCTTCCCAGAGCTGTAGCGAGTCTGCAGGCAATTTGGCGTGGACGGGCCTGTGGTCAAAGTTGCCTGCAACAATGCTTGAGTAGGTTGATGTGTTTGGGCATGCACTCCGTGTTGTTGGGCATAGGAGAATGTCGTCAATGCGGCTCCGGTGTGTGATTGTGCCGCTTTGAGTTTGTTCGTACGACCAGTCAGCCGCGGTGACCACGCCGGCACTGCGGGTTGGTGTAAGCCCAGTCTGGGAAAGAAAGCGCTGGTGTAGCCTGTCAGCAGCGTCAAGGGGCCCTGTGCGGTCTGCGGCTTGGGCCACGGCGTTGAAGTCCCCGGCGACTATCAGGTGTTGTTCGCAGGCAGTTGTGTGTGCCAGTGTTGCTTGGCAGTACGCGTAGATTGCCTTGCGGGTGGCCATGTCCTCGGGGGCATAGACGCCCAGGATGGTGAGAGGAGTGCTGCCCCGCGTGCGGATCTGAACGTGCGATACGTAGCCGTGTAGGGGCACAGGAGGTGTGTGATGTGTGACGCTGTTCATGTTGCTGAACCGTGTGGAGACGGCCACTGCGACCCCGGCGCTGCCCCGTGCGGCAGTGTTGCGGGGCACGGTGCTGCAGTATAGCCGGTAGCCTTCATTGACGAACGCCTTTTTGACTGGGTCATGTCGTCCGCCCAGTTTTGTTTCCGTTAGGACCACAATGTCCGCGGCCCAGGACGCGATGTTGCACAGGGTAAAGCTAAGGTTCCCCGGCTCCCCAGTTGAGAGGGTGTGCGAGAGCAGTCCCCGGACATTGTGCGTGGTTATGTGGAGTGTGCGTGCTTTAGTCTGGTTAGCAGCGGGTGGAGTTACAGGGGTTTCATGGTGTGCTGCTGGTGCCGGCTGTTGCCGTTTGAATAAGTCCTTCAGTGTGCTCATCCGTCCTGTCCAGCACTTTGCGGGCCCTGGAACTGCGGTCTTGCGGCCTGATGGGGGCGGGGGTGGCGCGTCTGCTGCTGCCACGGGTGCATTCTGTTGCTTTGCCGGCGGTGGGGCGCGACTAATGGGCGGAGGGGCTCTGTGGGGAAAGAGTTCTGGGACATCCGGGCCTCCTTTCCAGAGGGCACCCCGGCGCAGCAGTGTGTCCAGGTCAGAGGCGCATAGCCCTGGCTCCCAGTGCGGGTGGTGGACGGCTACATAGTGATTGCAGTAAGTTGCTGCGTAGGAGGTGGGGAAGCCAGCAAGGGCCCAGGAGTGAGGAACGTGGGCTAGGTGTACGTGGTGTTGGGCAGGGCCGGCAGTGCCGTTTCGGGGGAACGTGTGCCAGCCGGTATATCCAGGTCCTATGAGGTGGAGTTGGACTCCAGGTATGTAGCAGGCTCTGGAAGGCAATGAGGTCGGGTACCGTGAGCATGGCAGAGTCTTCAAGCTCCGCGCAGTGGGTGGTGATGGTTTGATCTGCCGCAGATGTTTCGTCGTACAGGCCTAGGATATGCATCCTGAGTGCATCGCTGCCAGGTGTGCGAACGTCTGTTAGGTGGCGGAGGCGGTCGGCTATGTTCCGCCTGATTGTGTGCATCAGGGGGCCCCAGTCCGTGGGGTTGCCGGGGATTAGTGGGACCGTGCTGTTCGGCAGGGAGGCAAGGGTAGCGTAGATTGCACAGTTGTTGCCCCAGGAACAGGAGTCCAGCATGCGGAGGTTTTCTCCTGCGAGGGTGTCTACCAGAGTGTCTAGCGCGGGGTTTGGTGGTGCCGGGTTTGTTGCTGAGTCAGGCCGGGGGCCTAGCCGGTCTGGGGCCCAGCCGGGTGGCAGGCTCACGTCGTTTAAGCAATTGGGGGTGAGTGGAGGGGTGTCAGGCTGACGCTGTGTGAGGACAAAGATTTGGCCCCTGAGATCAAGGGGGCTTGAGCGTCCGAGGCGCCGGGGCTGTGTGTCGGCGGAGTCAAGGCGCAGCCAGTCGTCGTTGTGTCGTCGTATGGCTACCACATGCGCCTTTGCTCCAGAGGCGTCGCTGGGTGTGAAAATGAGGAAACCTGGGGCCTCGGCCGGTAGAGGTATGCGTTTTGAGATTTTTGTGGGCGTGTCGCCTGGTTCTGTGTGTCCCAGTGTGTGGAGGACCATGGCGCCGCTTGGTTGGTGGCAGTTGTGTTTCAGGTAGTGGTTTATGACATGTAAGGCGAATTGTCCAGTGATTGGTGTAAATCCGGTTTGCCAGGCCCGGGTTAAGTTTGCGTGCCCCTGGCTGCGGGCGTGGTAGAGGCACTGCTCGGCGTAGGCCAGCACTCGGTGGGGAGAGATAGCGGGCCGGGCGAGAAGGTTATTAAGAGCGTGTATCCAACAGAAGGACTGCTCTTGAGTTTCAAAATAGGGCCTTGAGGGGTGCGCGGTGGCGCGAACGGGCGGCTGGGATTTAGGGGCGCCTGCTCTGTAGAGCGGGTCAGCCAAGTTCTTGGCGTCATGGGGTTGCTGCACGTCCCATGCGTTGCTCAGTTGTGGGGTATGGGTTGGGAGCGCTGTAAGGGTGCGTAGCCACGCTGTTTGCCCTATAGAGAGGGCGCCTGTCAGAAGGGGTGGTGTCCACGTTAGGATATGGCTAGGTGTGTCGGAGTTACAGAGGCCGGGGATGCGTGCGTATGTGCTGTGGAGGGTGATCAGGATGGCCATTACTCCAGTGATCTGGGTCCTGTGGCGCCAGAAGGAGCCGGCCAGGTAGCTGATGCAAGGTTTAGCTCGCTGGGCCAGGTGTATTCCCTGTATAAGCAGGGTGAGGGCCAGGATTATTGTGTCGGCTCCCAGGGTCAGTGTGGCTAGCCCGACTGGGATTGCGGCCGTACCATCGAGGACTGCAATAATGCAAAGCGGGGCCAGGGCGAGAGTTATGCACACCGGCCCGCAGAAGAGGACGAGTAGGGCCGTTCCATTGGCCCAAGTTTCAGCTGCTTCGGGGGTCGGGGCTTGCTGGGTAGTGGTGCAGAGGTGGCGTAGGAGCAGGGCAAGGAGCACTGCGGTTGAGGCCACGGCTACCCCGCGTAGGGTGAGGTCAAGGCTGAGGTTAAGAGCTGCGGTGAAGGAGACAATAGTTTTCGCTGTGAGAGTGGCTAAAATCTTGAGCCCCTGGTAGCCCGCCAGAGCAACTGAGTAAGCCGCTGTTCCCAGTCCATACCCAATCCAGTGGGAGGTGGCCACGAGTTGGAGGTGCAGGCACAGCATTGAACTGTTGCCCCAGGCAACATCGCAAGTAATCTTGGGGCGCGGCCCCAGCAGTTGTTCTCCACGGGCCAGTAACAGTTCACCCAAGTGCGTCAGACTAAGCACAACAGCCGACCTTAGCTCCTGAGGCCATAGTCTTAGCAGGGAGCCGCCATGTCTGTGCGCCTCTTGCCTTGCTAGGCTAGCGCCGCAAACTCCTACATGCACCCAACTACCCATAGCTTGCAGGCCCATTGCTGATACTTGACTTGCTTTGGTAATCGTCGCACTGGCTTTCATGCCAACCGGCAACATCAAACTGGAGATAGCAACAGCTAACCGCTCCAGCATAGTGCGCCGCAGCGTGCCTGCTCTAGCCGCATGCGGCCAGGTGGTAACAAGGAAAACTCCCTCTTGGAGGGCCGTAGCCCCAAGCCATTGCACCAGGTCGAGGTACAGGTGCACATTAGCAGGGAAGGTGGTCTCGGCTGCTCGTGTCCGCATGTGCGGACGACCAGAGGGGTCGGGACGACCCGGGGGGTCGCCGCCGGCTAGATGCGTCGCACCATCCGCGTTGCTGGTTGTCTTTGTGTTGCTATAAGTAGAGTAGTTGTGGCTACTGCGTGAACAGGTTTGCGCTTGATTTGTGCTTGCGCGTCTAATGATAGCTACTCGAGGAAGCAAGTGTTCACGCTGTCGTTGCGTTTGCATTTTCGCTTTGTTAGTGCAGAGCAATAGCGTATGGAATTGGTGTATGTCAGTGTTAAGTCTATATTGTGTTTGAGCTGACGAGTTGCTTGGTTTTTGAGTATAGCTTGGGGTAGCGGGATCGGCCTCAACGACTCCCTGGTTTCTGGCGTTCAGCGTGCTTTGATTGCATGTGTTATTTAAGAGGATAAGCCTTTCGGTGTGATTTTCCTGGGCCTCAGGGGGCCCTGTTGGCGCCATGCCCTCGTTGTTTGTTGTGTTTCGCGGCTTTATGGGCAGCGAAGGAGTTTTGGTGTAGGCATGGGTGGCCATGTAGTCGTTTAGCGTGATCGCGAGCAGGAGGAGGGGAAGGCACTTCAGCATGCGTCCAGAGGTTCGTCTCCTCTTCCTGTTGTGCCCGTCTTTTCCGTCAAGCTCGAGTCGTTTCACTCGGGGAAACCGGGGCGGTCCGAACGTGGCTGTGCGTGGTCCGAACCTGGTCCGAACCTGGTCCGAACCTGGTCCGAATGATCTTCGGACCAGGGGTTTCGGACAGCCAGGCAGGGGCAGGGCGGGAGGGGCCAGGGGCCGCACGGACCCTGGCAACACTTGGCCCAACCGATATTCAGGGACCCCCAGCCAGGCCGCAATTTGCGAGGGTTTTACAGTTCTACACACGCGCCAGACCGCGTTTGGGGCCAAGAATAACACTGGAATTCGTCCATCGGGAGGGGGCGCTCAGTAGGCGGCCTGGCTGTGAAATTAATCTGTATAGCAGTAGAGGGTATATGTACAAAGCAATATATACCAAGAGCACACCTCGAGGGGGCCCATAGGCGAAACGGGCCGGGGGGCATTGGCCAATGCCCCCCGGCCCGTTTCGCATACGCGCTGAATTCTTCGTGTCTTGTGAACCATACCTCCCGAAATAGGTATGCTCTATTAATTAAAAGCGTCAGGCCTTCAAGCACGCCACGTGCAACCCTGCACTGGCCATCCTACATCTTGGAGAGCGCCCCCCGCGGCTTCCAAGCGCGCAAAGCCGGCACCGCAGCTACTAAGCTACCATACTACTACTGTAAGCCCCTTGTGGCTCGCTGTTATGCCTAAGGAGGCCATGTTCTCTAGTACCCGCGACCACATTGTCATGTTGGCTTTCAGGGCACTTTGTTAAGGGTGCTGGGAGTACCGAATGTTAACATATAGTATCTATAGCATATATGAACTCATGAAAGCGCCGAAAATGTGCCGTTTGGCTTTCCCGTCCCCGAAGGATGAGGGGCGGAAGCCCTCACGGCCACCCTGCCCCGCCCCGTGTCGCGTCATGGCAGCACAGTGCAGGGTGAGGTTCAGCCGCGCCTCCGGGATTGGTGTTGGCCTTTGCATGCGTGGGTGGGGCTAGAGCGTGGTCTGGGTAGGGTGCCAGGTGCGGTAGCCATGCCACATCCACATCTCGACCCCTGCCACAATCCTACCCGACGGAATCACACAGCCATACTGCACTCCCATCCCTCTCATGTATAGACACGGCCATAGGCAAGAGCGCAGGGCTGGGCGTTGGCCTTTGCATGCGTGGGAGGGGCTGGAGCGTGGTCTGGGTAGGGTGCCAGGTGCGGTACCCATGCCACATCCACATCTCGACCCCTGCCACAATCCTACCCGACGGAATCACACAGGCCATACTGCACTCCCATCCCTCTCATGTATAGACACGGCCATAGGCAAGAGCGCAGGGCTGGGCGTTGGCCTTTGCATGCGTGGGAGGGGCTGGAGCGTGGTCTGGGTAGGGTGCCAGTTGCGGTACCCATGCCACATCCACATCTCGACCCCTGCCACAATCCTACCCGACGGAATCACACGGCCATACTGCACTCCCATCCCTCTCACGTATAGACACGGCCATAGGCAAGAGCGCAGGGCTGGGCGTTGGCCTTTGCATGCGTGGGAGGGGCTAGAGCGTGGTCTGGGTAGGGTGCCAGGTGCGGTACCCATGCCACATCCACATCTCGACCCCTGCCACAATCCTACCCGACGGAATCACACAGCCATACTGCACTCCCATCCCTCTCACGTATAGACACGGCCATAGGCAAGAGTGCAGGGCTGGGTGTTGGCCTTTGCATGCGTGGGAGGGGCTAGAGCGTGGTCTGGGTAGGGTGCCAGGTGCGGTACCCATGCCACATCCACATCTCGACCCCTGCCACAATCCTACCCGACGGAATCACACAGCCATACTGCACTCCCATCCCTCTCATGTATAGACACGGCCATAGGCAAGAGCGCAGGGCTGGGCGTTGGCCTTTGCATGCGTGGGAGGGGCTGGAGCGTGGTCTGGGTAGGGTGCCAGGTGCGGTACCCATGCCACATCCACATCTCGACCCCTGCCACAATCCTATCCCGACGGAATCACACGGCCATACTGCACTCCCATCCCTCTCATGTATAGACACGGCCATAGGCAAGAGCGCAGGGCTGGGCGTTGGCCTTTGCATGCGTGGGAGGGGCTGGAGCGTGGTCTGGGTAGGGTGCCAGGTGCGGTACCCATGCCACATCCACATCTCGACCCCTGCCACAATCCTACCCGACGGAATCACACAGCCATACTGCACTCCCATCCCTCTCACGTATAGACACGGCCATAGGCAAGAGCGCAGGGCTGGGCGTTGGCCTTTGCATGCGTGGGAGGGGCTGGAGCGTGGTCTGGGTAGGGTGCCAGGTGCGGTACCCATGCCACATCCACATCTCGACCCCTGCCACAATCCTACCCGACGGAATCACACGGCCATACTGCACTCCCATCCCTCTCACGTATAGACACGGCCATAGGCAAGAGCGCAGGGCTGGGCGTTGGCCTTTGCATGCGTGGGAGGGGCTAGAGCGTGGTCTGGGTAGGGTGCCAGGTGCGGTACCCATGCCACATCCACATCTCGACCCCTGCCACAATCCTACCCGAAGGAATCACACAGCCATACTGCACTCCCATCCCTCTCACGTATAGACACGGCCATAGGCAAGAGTGCAGGGCTGGGTGTTGGCCTTTGCATGCGTGGGAGGGGCTAGAGCGTGGTCTGGGTAGGGTGCCAGGTGCGGTACCCATGCCACATCCACATCTCGACCCCTGCCACAATCCTACCCGACGGAATCACACAGCCATACTGCACTCCCATCCCTCTCATGTATAGACACGGCCATAGGCAAGAGCGCAGGGCTGGGCGTTGGCCTTTGCATGCGTGGGAGGGGCTGGAGCGTGGTCTGGGTAGGGTGCCAGGTGCGGTACCCATGCCACATCCACATCTCGACCCCTGCCACAATCCTATCCGACGGAATCACACGGCCATACTGCACTCCCATCCCTCTCATGTATAGACACGGCCATAGGCAAGAGCGCAGGGCTGGGCGTTGGCCTTTGCATGCGTGGGAGGGGCTGGAGCGTGGTCTGGGTAGGGTGCCAGGTGCGGTACCCATGCCACATCCACATCTCGACCCCTGCCACAATCCTACCCGACGGAATCACACAGCCATACTGCACTCCCATCCCTCTCACGTATAGACACGGCCATAGGCAAGAGCGCAGGGCTGGGCGTTGGCCTTTGCATGCGTGGGAGGGGCTGGAGCGTGGTCTGGGTAGGGTGCCAGGTGCGGTACCCATGCCACATCCACATCTCGACCCCTGCCACAATCCTACCCGACGGAATCACACGGCCATACTGCACTCCCATCCCTCTCACGTATAGACACGGCCATAGGCAAGAGCGCAGGGCTGGGCGTTGGCCTTTGCATGCGTGGGAGGGGCTGGAGCGTGGTCTGGGTAGGGTGCCAGGTGCGGTACCCATGCCACATCCACATCTCGACCCCTGCCACAATCCTACCCGACGGAATCACACAGCCATACTGCACTCCCATCCCTCTCACGTATAGACACGGCCATAGGCAAGAGCGCAGGGCTGGGCGTTGGCCTTTGCATGCGTGGGAGGGGCTGGAGCGTGGTCTGGGTAGGGTGCCAGGTGCGGTACCCATGCCACATCCACATCTCGACCCCTGCCACAATCCTACCCGACGGAATCACACAGCCATACTGCACTCCCATCCCTCTCACGTATAGACACGGCCATAGGCAAGAGCGCAGGGCTGGGCGTTGGCCTTTGCATGCGTGGGAGGGGCTGGAGCGTGGTCTGGGTAGGGTGCCAGGTGCGGTACCCATGCCACATCCACATCTCGACCCCTGCCACAATCCTACCCGACGGAATCACACGGCCATACTGCACTCCCATCCCTCTCACGTATAGACACGGCCATAGGCAAGAGCGCAGGGCTGGGCGTTGGCCTTTGCATGCGTGGGAGGGGCTGGAGCGTGGTCTGGGTAGGGTGCCAGGTGCGGTACCCATGCCACATCCACATCTCGACCCCTGCCACAATCCTACCCGACGGAATCACACGGCCATACTGCACTCCCATCCCTCTCACGTATAGACACGGCCATAGGCAAGAGCGCAGGGCTGGGCGTTGGCCTTTGCATGCGTGGGAGGGGCTGGAGCGTGGTCTGGGTAGGGTGCCAGGTGCGGTACCCATGCCACATCCACATCTCGACCCCTGCCACAATCCTACCCGACGGAATCACACGGCCATACTGCACTCCCATCCCTCTCACGTATAGACACGGCCATAGGCAAGAGCGCAGGGCTGGGCGTTGGCCTTTGCATGCGTGGGAGGGGCTGGAGCGTGGTCTGGGTAGGGTGCCAGGTGCGGTACCCATGCCACATCCACATCTCGACCCCTGCCACAATCCTACCCGACGGAATCACACGGCCATACTGCACTCCCATCCCTCTCACGTATAGACACGGCCATAGGCAAGAGCGCAGGGCTGGGCGTTGGCCTTTGCATGCGTGGGAGGGGCTGGAGCGTGGTCTGGGTAGGGTGCCAGGTGCGGTACCCATGCCACATCCACATCTCGACCCCTGCCACAATCCTACCCGACGGAATCACACAGCCATACTGCACTCCCATCCCTCTCACGTATAGACACGGCCATAGGCAAGAGCGCAGGGCTGGGCGTTGGCCTTTGCATGCGTGGGAGGGGCTGGAGCGTGGTCTGGGTAGGGTGCCAGGTGCGGTACCCATGCCACATCCACATCTCGACCCCTGCCACAATCCTACCCGACGGAATCACACGGCCATACTGCACTCCCATCCCTCTCACGTATAGACACGGCCATAGGCAAGAGCGCAGGGCTGGGCGTTGGCCTTTGCATGCGTGGGAGGGGCTGGAGCGTGGTCTGGGTAGGGTGCCAGGTGCGGTACCCATGCCACATCCACATCTCGACCCCTGCCACAATCCTACCCGACGGAATCACACGGCCATACTGCACTCCCATCCCTCTCACGTATAGACACGGCCATAGGCAAGAGCGCAGGGCTGGGCGTTGGCCTTTGCATGCGTGGGAGGGGCTGGAGCGTGGTCTGGGTAGGGTGCCAGGTGCGGTACCCATGCCACATCCACATCTCGACCCCTGCCACAATCCTACCCGACGGAATCACACGGCCATACTGCACTCCCATCCCTCTCACGTATAGACACGGCCATAGGCAAGAGCGCAGGGCTGGGTGTTGGCCTTTGCATGCGTGGGAGGGGCTGGAGCGTGGTCTGGGTAGGGTGCCAGGTGCGGTAGCCATGCCACATCCACCCCCATGTCGCTGATGTTACTAAATGCTGACGAACGTTAGGGTCTGTTCGCGCCCGTCTGCACATGTGACAGGGGGGGCGGGGGCAGGGGAGCGCGCCCCCAGCATGGGTCTTGCATGGGGGCGCATGGCGCTAACAACGGCCACTGCTTAAGTCGCGGTGCTTACATAGCATTTATACAGACATATGAAACGTTCAAACTCAGCACACATATATACAAACTAATTCTCCTCGACAAAATCATAGCCTGCCCTACAGCATGCTTTTAAACATCCAACTCGTAGCGCCTCATTTCAGTCTATGTTCACTTTCTATCAATCTTGTACGTGACTTGTTACTAAAAATGCCACACTGCGAGTCAGATATCCCGCGGAAAAGTCTACGAGCGGGGCGTGCATCGCGGTCAGCGCGGTCAACCCGACGGCTTTGGTCGCGACAGGCTGTGGCCTCACTGTGGCCTGCAGTGGGCTTTCTCTTATGCATTGACAACCTATATGCTTCACATAAGCGGTGCGTGCTAATGAGTTATTGTGTTGTCAAGGCTCAGTCAATCGCGGACTGTTCTTTCGCGTCGTTCCCTGCTCCCCAGCCTGGGTGCTGATATTCCTCACAATTTAAATCACAGCTGAAGCATTTGTCCTCCCATATCTCGCCGCGTCCGGTTGTTAACCGGTCGCCCGTCACAATGATGGTATTGCGGACCCGCTCAGTCACGGGCACACACAGCCCTTATGAATGCCTAGTCGACTTCCGAGTGCTTTGTTTTTCCCGACTTGCTCGCAGTGGCTCGCAGGATGTCTGGCCATCCTGGACTGGCGCTTAGCACAATTCGGTGAGTGTTATTATAGGGGGAAGTAGGATTGATAACACAAGGTGTCTTTAGACGCCATGCATGTGGGCGGCCGGGCGAGAGCGGGGGGTGGGGGTGGGATGGCTGGGGGGCGAGGAGAGGGTGGGGGGGGGGGGGACGAGCGGGTGCGGGCCGGGATGGCTGGGAAGCGGGCCGGGATGGCCGGGATGAGCTGCTGGCCGCTGCGTCCGAACGGTCTGGTCCGAACACTTGAGGGCTGGTCCGAACGTTCATGGTCCGACGAGGTTTCGGACCAGAATCGGACCAGAATCGGACCAGAATCGGACGGGGTAATTCGGACCGGCTTCGGACCGAAGCATGTTTCACCCCGGTCCGAACAGACCGGCCTTCGGACCAGATTCGGACCAGATTCGGACCGCGTTCGGACTGCGGCCTTCGGACCGCGTTCGGACCACGTTCGGACAGGGTGCTTTCCCCGAGTGTTTGTTCTGAAGGCGGGCCTTGCGACTGGGGTTCGCCTGAGAGCTTTCACTTCTCGCCCAGGACACCGCAATTGATGTCCCGCAACGATAGGACTCGCTCTCAGGTCCCCCGCCAGTTGCCTCGGCTTTAGGCTGACCTAGAGGTTGCATTAGCATTTGCTTGGGGCAACTTCGAGGGTGACCTAACTTCAAAATTGCAAACTGCTCGTTCAGCTTTTTGGTACAAGGACGGTGGTATCAACAATTGGAGCTTGTGTGGAACGTCTGATGTATGTTTGGAGCGCGCATTGTTTCGCAGTATTTATATATGCGGCGGCGGATGGTCATGTCTTCAGGGGCGTATACACCGATAATGTGTAGGGGCGTGCTGTGTGGTGTCATAACGGTGCAGTGGATTACGTGCCCGTGGAGGGTTTGCGGAATATTGGGTGTGCGGATGGTGCCGCCGGCATGGTACCGTTGTGAGATGGCCATGAGCACCCCTGCAGCTCGGTGTCTGTAGTGCGTTGTGCCGGGTTTGGTAGAGGTGAACGTACGGTATGCGAGTTTTTCGTGGCGGAGGGTGTCTTTTAACCACCGGGTCCGTGGACCCAGTTTGGTTTCAGTTAGGATTACAATGTCCGCATTCCATTCACGTAGGTGGCACAGGGTGGAAAGGAAGTTCGCGCCTAG
Organism: Chlamydomonas schloesseri; assembly: GCA_016834595.1. Classification (NCBI taxonomy): domain Eukaryota; kingdom Viridiplantae; phylum Chlorophyta; class Chlorophyceae; order Chlamydomonadales; family Chlamydomonadaceae; genus Chlamydomonas; species Chlamydomonas schloesseri. Next base: position 30,980 of record JAEHOD010000167.1, on the reverse strand, counting down.
GCCCCTAACATTGTGGGTAGCGATGTTGAGCCAGGATGTGTTGTCTGGGGCTGTGGTGTCTTGACCAGGTGTGGTGGCGGGTTGTCCGGTCGCCGGGTCCGGTGGTGGGGTAGGTGGGTTTGTGGTTTCGGCCGTGTGGTGCGCTGTTGGGCTGTCGGGTTGGTCGACCCGTGGGCGTTGTGTCGGCCGGGTGGCACTTGGTGGAGTTTCAGGTCTCTGGCGAGTGGTAGTCGTCGTTATGTGTGCAAGAGTTCGTAGCGCTGTGTTCCCCGCGGTAGTGGCCTGTGCGACGATAACTTGGGCCCATGTTCGGTTGCTTGGGGGGTGAGCTTGTGGTGGTGGCATTGGGGTGGGCCTTGGGTGTTGTGTAGCCGCATTGGTAGCTTCCTCCCTCCTCTGCGCTGTGTTGTTGCGTGTGGGACTGGTTTGTTCAGGGGCGCGGTTGTCGTCGTGGCGCAGCCGACGGGTGGGGCGAGTTGTACTGTCCGGGGTGGGTGGGTGGTCGTTCGGGGTTCGTCGTGTCGGTGCGGTTGTTTCTTGGTGTGTGGCGGTGGTTGCGGGGGCGGTATGTAGTGGGGCCTGAGCTGTCGGTGGGCCGGTGTGGACTGGTTGGGGCATGGGTGCTGCAGCAGTGGGGGTGTCGGGGTGTGTGGTGGGTTGGCGGGCCCGTCGTCCGAGCATGGCGGTGATGGTCCGTTGGGTGGGGCCTTGTCTTGGTAGTGATGGCTGCAGGGGTATCGGTGGTGGTGGCGGTGGTGGTGGCGGTGGCGGGAGGTCTGGGATTATGGGGTATGCGTTGGGGCAAGGGGGTGTGTCCGGGTGGTGTGGGTGTAGGCAAAAGATGTCACCTTTCACTGCTTGCCAGAGGGTTGGCGTCATGGGTTTGCGTCCAATGTGAGCAAAGGAGTCGACTAGGTGCCATATGTCCCCTTCCTTGCGGATTGCGTAGGCATGTCTGCCATCATGCACCATGAGTCCCATGTTTCTTGAGCATTCTGGGATCAGGCCCAGAATTGTGTCTTGAGAATGGCCGGGGCTGAGGTTTTTGGCTACAGAGCGCAGGAGCAGGCGTGTTCCGTTGGCGTCGATCGGCGTTGGGCGGTAGCAGAGGTAGTGGTTGATGGCCGCTTCATGGAAAAGCCCGTTGTGTCGGAAGTGGTGTCCCCATTTCGTTTGTAGTTCGGGTGTGTCGGCCAGCGAGGCGTGGACCACTTGGCAAAAGGCAAGCACTGCGGTGGCCTTCAGCCACGGCGTTCCAAGCATGTTATTGATGGCGTGGATAGTGCAGAAGTTGAGGTGCTGTTGTTCTCGGAAGAATGTGTGTGGAATTTGTCTAGGCCAGGCTAGTGTCACTGGGGTGTGGCCGGTTTCACGTGCTGTTGCGGTGGTGGGGGCTGTGGCCTCTCCTGTGTTATTTCCTCCTCGGAGATGGTGGCAGTGGTGGGTAAGGTTGGTAGAGGTGTGGGGGTACGCTATCGTGTCCGTGGTGGGTTGGAGCAGGTGATAGTAGGAGGCAAGGTTAATGTGTAGGTTGAGCGAAGCATCATGGGGGTTGGTGTTTGTTTGGGATAGGAGTAGGACAGTGGTGAGGGTGTTGGTACGGAGGGTTGGGGAGCCCGGGGTGAGCTGGAGGAGGTGTAAAGCTATCGGGGTCGTTGCAGGTGATAGTTGCGGTGTTGTTGCGGTGGCCTTCAAGTTCATGAGTAGTAGGGCGATCACGAGCAGGGTGCGTACCGTGTAAGCGGGCTTAGCAGCTATTGCACGGCAGACTGCGTAGAGGGGCATTCCAAGGAGGATGAGCGGTAGGCCGTGAGTTTTCCTGGCTGTCATGTAGAGGGTGTAGGCCATTATGAGTAGGGTGAGGGCGGTTGTGGTGTGTTGATATGTCGCGATGAGTAGGAGGAGAGGCTGGGTAAGAAGGAAAGCAAGGGGGATGGTGAGGGTCAGGGTAGTGGCGTGTGTCGCATTTGGGAGGGTTACTAGTGTGCGTGATACCCAGATGAGGCGTATGATGCCAAGGGCTGTTAGCGCCAGCGCAGGGGTCCAGAGCGTTACGTTGGCTGTAGCGCGCCAACCTCGCAGAGCTAGTTGCCCAGCGCTGGTGGCAGAGTACGCGAGCGTATGGGTGAGAAGAGGCCTAAGGCTGGAGCCAGTGTGGCGCAGGAGGATGCACGTTCCGTGGAGGGCACCATAAGTGAGCCAGAGTAGGGCACCAGTGGTGTGGGCAGCAAGGAAGGTACTGCCAGCTACGAGTGTGTCAGTTTCAGTATGGAGGTGTAGCTGTTTGATAGGGTATGGGCCCATTATGTGACACCAGCCGCGGAGGTACGGGTTGCTGGAGCCGTCATGGCATAGCAGAGATGGTAGCACAATGTTGTTTAGGAATGGTGTATTCCCCGTGTGTGGTTTAAGTAGTCTCAGCTTGTTCCACTCATTGCGTGTATCATCCGCAGTTCCTTCCTTCGGTTTCAACTTTGTCTCACCCGCACACCTTCTGTCAGCAACACTACACCTTGCTTTACTTGGTGCGCACACCTGTGTACTGTTTCCTCTCTCACTTTCATAAACATCCGTGCGGCTTTGCCATTCCAGCTCCATGTGCATAGTGTCTCCCGCATAGGTTCCTCCGCTCACGTTTATCTTGCCCGCACACCTTCTGCCAGTACTACGGCGGTTCGCTCTACTTGGGGCACACTTCAATTTACTGTTTCCTGCCCCACGCCTGTTAGCATCCATGTAGCTCTGCCATTCCAGTTCTACGTGTACTCTCCCATCATAAGCTCGACTGAATCCCTCCGTTTTGCGGCCCCATATCAGCGTAGGCTCATGTCTGCGTAGGTGGCCGCTGATGAAGTGTCCAGCGTCCGGATTGCTGCTTCCAAGGGCCAGCTGCAGAGCTCTCGGGGTAGTTTCCGCAGCGTTCCTTAGGCAGTTTAGTCTGCGGGCGGCGGAGAGGGAGGTGGTGTTGTATGTGGTGCAGCAGTGTTTGTCTGGTGTGTTTGGGCTGCCTGCCCACAGGTTAGCATGTGTGTATGCATGCGCATGTGGCAAGGTAATGTTTATGGCTACGTAAGGAGGGGGGTTATCTCGTTTCCTGGTCTCTAGGGTAGGCTGGTGTTCTAAGTGGGTATGTATGTGGGGGCGTGGCTCACCGGTGCCCTCAGCGTCCTCCTCGTTGGCGGCGGCCTGTGCGTTCGCCGCCGGCTGCACCAGGAGCACTTGCACCTGCGTGGCCATGTTGTAGCTGGCCTCGAACATGCGGGGCGTCACCGCGACGCGCTGCGGCGTGGTGTTGCCGGCGGTGCTCGGCAGCTGGCTGCCGGTGAGGCTGTATTCAGCGGTCTGCAGCAGGTGAGACGGCTGGGTGTGGTTGGCCGCCGCGATCATCAGGTACATGTGCGCCTCAGGGTGCTCGTAGTTGGGGCCGGGGCCGAAAAGCTGCTGCTCCACACCGGCCTGCCGCAGGTGGCCCACGGTGGCAGCCAGGCGGGCGGGCAGAGCCTCCGGCACCGGCGTGTCCCCATAGATCCACGCCCAGTTGCTAGCCACCGCCGGCCGCACGTGGTTAAGCAGAGCCCGGGTGAGCGTCTTCCAGGGCTGCCGACCTGGCTGGGCAAGCAGGGCCAGCATCTTAGCCACAGGGGCGGGGCCCAGCACTGGCCCGCCCGCGGCTGCCGCTGCGGGGGCCATCCCTGCCGTACCAACGCCGGCAACACCACCACCGGATGCGGGCGCGCTGCACCGCACGTGGCAGCGGCTGTGGGACAGCCACGCCAGTCGGGGAGCCAAGGTGCTGGTCTACCGGCTACAGCATGCCTACCTGCCGTGTGGTTTGTACAGGGCGGGCAAGGGCATCTTTCCACGGGCATCTGCTGCAGGGCGCCGGGGTCTGGGGCCTTATTGCCCTTACCACGCCTGCGGGCCGCCTGGCCCGCGGGCGTGGGCAAGCCTGACGCACGTTTTCCTGGAGTGCCCCGCCTACACACAGGCGCGCACATGGCTGCAGCAGCTGTGGGCCCACATCGCGCCACAGGCGGTGCCTCCGCCTGTCTCCAATGCGGCCTTCATGCTGGGGGACGACATGGGCATCTGGGCTTCAAGCCCACAAGGGGCGGGCGCCCTGTTGTGGAGCACGTTGCGGGCCACGTTCCTGAACGCCATCTGGAGTGCGTACTGGTCTCGTGAGCCGGCCCAGCAGACGTCGGTGTACGTGGTCAGGGAGGTGATCACAGAGCTGCGAAGGGTCATGCAACTGCGGTTCACTGCTGCTACTCTTACACCTGAAACCCTGTCGGCTCTTCCCACTCAGCTGCTCACTGTGCAGTTGAAAGCCGCCAAGCTGGAGCGTTTTGTAGCTATCTGGTCGGCGAGTGGGGCCCTTTGTGAAGTGGATCAAGTGGACGGTGGGTCGCCGCAGCTGCGCCTGAAGCTGACGTTCTCATCACCTGTGCAGGCGCCCTAAGGTGGAGGCGGTACAGGGAGTTTTCAGGGGTGTAGGATTGGAGCTCTGGGCCCGCCAACTTTTTTTTTTTTGAGGATTCATCCTTACAGGATTGAACGGAAGCAGACGCACTGCCTCCCAACCGCTGGGCAAAGAGACCCGAAGCAGCCTAGTCTTGGAGACCAGAATCCCGACAGGGCAAGAAGAGAAGAGAAGAAGTCTGAGACAAACCACCTGAAAAACCAAAACCACCTGAACCAAATCACCTACCGCCACCCCATCCCGCACCCACCCACCCCACCCCGACCCGGCAGACAGAGCAGGAGGCTGGCCCCCCCGCCCCCCGGTAGGGGTTTCCACAAACACCACCAGACCTAAGCCAAGCAAACCGCTACACCAAAAGCCCGAAGGCAAGCACCACCGGCAGAGACTTTTTTTTTTTTTACATTCATCCTTGAGACTGGAGAGCTCTGGACAATTTTCATGACCCATCTAGCTGAGCTCTGGGCCCGCCAACTGGAGAGCTCTGGACAAGTGTCAAGTTTATTAAGAGGAGCTCTGGGCCCGCCAACTGGAGAGCTCTGGACAAGTTTCAAGTTTATCAAGAGGAGCTCTGGGCCTGGCAACTGGAGAGCTCTGTTGTCTGTCTTTGTTTGTTCTGCTGGGTAGGAGGGAGAGGGGTGCGTGTTGCTGCCACCTGTGGTGTTGTGCGGCGCTGCCGCGTGGGGTGTAGAGCGGTTTTTAACCGCTTGGTGTGGAGCGGTGCGGTGTCTAGGTTTGGCCCTTTTAGCAGCCCTGCTGAGGGCTGAGGCGTGTGCAGGTCGTGGGTTCTGTGGCGGTGAGGGGGTAGCCGCGCGGCTTGCTGTGGCCGTGGTCGGGCTCGGCGTTTATGGGCAGTTGGGTAGGCTCTGAGGAGCCATAGGCACCTGCTGCCGCGCCGTTTAGGTGTTGGAGAGGCGGCGCCTGTGCGTGCGCGCCCTCAGGTTTTTTTCTCTTTCTTTTTTCTTTCCTTTTCCTTTTGGCCCTGTCAGGGTTCTGGTCTTCGGGTCCAGGCTGTGTTGGGGCTACATGCCCAGCAGCAGGGGGGCAGTGCGTCTGCCTCCGTCCAACTCTGTAAGGAAGAAGTATCAAAAAAAAAAAATACAGCTCCTGCTGCGGCCTGCGCCAGCAGCCTTGATGATCTCCGCTGCCCCTCGCTGGACGGCTGGGAGGCAGACCCGTACCCCTGCAGTTCCCTGGCTGGCGTGTTCTGCTGCTGTGCCGCAGCTGAAGTGCGGTGGAGCCAGGGCTCCAGGGCCACCGGGTTGTTGCGGAAGTGCTGCGCCTGAGACGCCGTCAGCTGGGTAGCTGCACGCTGCCACTCCGCTTCCTTCTCAGCCAGCCGTGACGTTGCTGCCGGCGGGCTGGCCGAGCCACCTGGCTGTGCGGCTGCTGCTGCGACTGCTTCAGGGCTGGGCATGGCTGCCGGGCGTGTGGGGGCAGGTGGTGCTGCGGGGTTGGCCCTGGTGACGGCCCGCCGCACCTCACGCACGGTGTAGTCCGCCAGGCTGATCCCCGCCACCCGGCAGCGCTCAGGGTGGGCCACCACCTCCGCTGCCGGCGCCAAGAACGACGGCACCCGCGGCCAAGCAGCCCCCCGTTCATGCGGAGCCGCCGCATCATAAGCTGCACGCTCATCAAGAGTCCACAGATGCCGTGGTTTGCGGGTCGGCAGCACGCAGGCAGGCGGCCACAACGCACTGACAGCTGGGGGGGCCATACCTGGGCTGGGCCGCATCAGCCGCCCGCTGTAGTGGACGTAGGACACGGCACCCGCGGCGTCAACCACCCAGAGCTGGTCCAAGCTAACGCGCCACTCCGGTGGGTTGGTAGGTGGCGGCTGGGCGATGGCAGGTGGCTGCTGCTGCTCCACACCGGCCTGCCGCAGGTGGCCCACGGCGGCAGCCAGGCGGGCGGGCAGGGCCTCCGGCACCGGCGTGTCCCCATAGATCCACGCCCAGTTGCTAGCCACTGCCGGCCGCACGTGGTCAAGCAGAGCCCGGGTGAGCGTCTTCCAGGGCTGCCGACCCAGCAGTAGATTATAAGCCTACGCTGCACCAGTGGCGGCTCCTGCGACACCGCCCAAGCCGCCCGCCTCCTGCATCTCAACGTCGGTTCCGGCGGCACCCAGCCCCTGCGCAGCAGCGGCCGCGGCCGCTAGCGGCACCCCTGCCACTGAGGGAGAACGGCCCAGGCCGCCAGCGGCGGTGGGGACCCTGCCTGGGGCAAGGGCCCCCGCCGCAGCCCCCTGGGGGGCAGCAACACCGGCCGCCGCCGCTGCCTCCAGGAGAAGTTCAGCCGCCTTGCTGCTGCAGACGTCCACCAGCATGGGCTCCTCGCCTTGCAGCTCAAAACGGGCGCCATGCAGCTTAGCAAGCAGCGGGTCATCGGCTGTGCCCCGCAGACAGGCAATGACATGGTTGGTGATGCCCGTACCAGCAGGTGCAAGAGGCTGCCCCTTCGGGCCCACCATCTGCGCCAAGCACTCGGACACCACGTAGACACCGCTGAGGTCGTCTGGGTCGGACGTGGTGGTGTAGCCCGCCGCATGCAGGACGGCCTCCGTGCGCCCCACGACAGCGGCCCAGCCGGGCCCGCCAATCATCTTGACAGCTACCCAGGGGGGGGGGCAGATTCTTCCGAAAAGTAACCCACCTTCTTAATCGAAAGAGCTCAAAGAGAGCATTCAGAATCCGCTTTCAGAGTTTCAATCAGGGTAGAAACTACAAAGATATGGGCCCCCAAAGTTGAGGGTCGGTCGTCGTCCCCTGGGCCCGGAAAGGTATTGTCACGGCCTATCACAAGATATTGTCTGAGCGCCTCTCAGCAGGGAAAACAGCCTGAAATCAATGCGTGCAACACTTATAAGCACTTCTGGGCATTGCGGGCATATACTCCGTATGATTGAGAGTGGTAACCGGCTCGTGGGGGCCAGCATGTGTGCCGACTTGTCCCGACATGTCCCGACACGGCTACAGTTGGTACCGTTGTGGTCGAGCGCACAGCTGTGCAACACATTATACTAACATCTGTATGCACCATAGAAGATTAACACATGCCGTTGATCGAAGAGACCGTAGGAGACACGTGGGCTGGGGGTTGGGTTCGTGCCATGGATGGATGGATGGACAGACACGACCTGGCAAGGAGTGGGCTGACCGGTCCGCTCATTACGCCAAACAATAGAGACCTCTGAAAGACATTAATTTACAAAGCCCTGACAAAAACTAGAGGGTTTTAGGGGGTGTACGACAGTACACAGTCAGTCGGTCGTCGTCCATGGGGGTCCGGGAGGTAATGTAAGGTGGGGTCAAAAATTAATGTTTCTGCCCCCCCCCCTGAGCTACCGTGTAGGTGCCTGGAATGACTGGCCGCACATCTGCATGCACATGGACAGTCTGGCCCAGGTATGGCACCTTCAGGGGCGAGTTGCGCAGCAGGCAAGCTGTAAAGCTGGCAACGGTGGTGCTGTCCGCCCCAGGGACAAACGTCACCTCCGCATAACACCGGGATGGCTGCCCCACACTGTGTGGGATGGGGTGGCGGTAGGTGTTTTGGTTCAGGTGGTTTTGGTTTTTTCAGGTGGTTTGTCTCAGACTTCTTCTCTTCTCTTCTTGCCCTGTCGGGATTCTGGTCTCCAAGACCAGGCTGCTTCGGGTCTCTTTGCCCTGCGGTTGGGAGGCAGTGCGTCTGCTTCCGTTCAATCCTGTAAGGATGAATCCTCAAAAAAAAAAACTGTGCAGAGAGTGGCCCTGCAAGAGGCGGCCTTGCTGCTGATGCGCCGGGAGCTGAGACTCCAGCACCCGCATAGCGTCCCCTGTGAAACCCCTGACCGACGCTGCCGTGAGCTGCACTCCCGCTGGCAACCCTTCTGCTTGACCCACTAGGAGAATGGGGCTGGTGGGCAGGCCACGGCCCTGGGCCCGCGGTGTCAGCCCCTGCACCCCCGGCGCCTGGCGCAGCTGCCACCAAGCACGGTGGAGCCCTGTGCTGTCAAAGCTGGCAGCGGCACCCAGACTGGAGGCGCCCACGGCGGCGGGTGGCCCAGGTGGCTGCCCTGCCCCCGGGGCCCATGGCTCGGCTGGTGAAGCTGCCTGCATGCCTGCTGACGGCACGCGGGTGCTGTGCTGAGAAACCGGCCTGAACCGGCCAGGATCCCCCAAAGACAGCATAGCTACCCGAGAGCGCCACTCACAGGGCAGCAAAGCAAGGCCGCATGGTGGAGCAGGGCAAGGGCGGGGCTCCAGGCAACAAGGACACAAAGGCGTGCTGCCCCCCAAAACCAGCTCCACCTGCTGGCCACCATGCTGATGACACGGCACTCACCGTGCGCACTCGGGGAAACCGGGGCGGTCCGAACGTGGCTGTGCGTGGTCCGAACCTGGTCCGAACCTGGTCCGAACCTGGTCCGAATGATCTTCGGACCAGGGGTTTCGGACAGCCAGGCAGGGGCAGGGCGGGAGGGGCCAGGGGCCGCACGGACCCTGGCAACGCTTGGCCCAACCGATATTCAGGGACCCCCAGCCAGGCCGCAATTTGCGAGGGTTTTACAGTTCTACACACGCGCCAGACCGCGTTTGGGGCCAAGAATAACACTGGAATTCGTCCATCGGGAGGGGGCGCTCAGTAGGCGGCCTGGCTGTGAAATTAATCTGTATAGCAGTAGAGGGTATATGTACAAAGCAATATATACCAAGAGCACACCTCGAGGGGGCCCATAGGCGAAACGGGCCGGGGGGCATTGGCCAATGCCCCCCGGCCCGTTTCGCATACGCGCTGAATTCTTCGTGTCTTGTGAACCATACCTCCCGAAATAGGTATGCTCTATTAATTAAAAGCGTCAGGCCTTCAAGCACGCCACGTGCAACCCTGCACTGGCCATCCTACATCTTGGAGAGCGCCCCCCGCGGCTTCCAAGCGCGCAAAGCCGGCACCGCAGCTACTAAGCTACCATACTACTACTGTAAGCCCCTTGTGGCTCGCTGTTATGCCTAAGGAGGCCATGTTCTCTAGTACCCGCGACCACATTGTCATGTTGGCTTTCAGGGCACTTTGTTAAGGGTGCTGGGAGTACCGAATGTTAACATATAGTATCTATAGCATATATGAACTCATGAAAGCGCCGAAAATGTGCCGTTTGGCTTTCCCGTCCCCGAAGGATGAGGGGCGGAAGCCCTCACGGCCACCCTGCCCCGCCCCGTGTCGCGTCATGGCAGCACAGTGCAGGGTGAGGTTCAGCCGCGCCTCCGGGATTGGTGTTGGCCTTTGCATGCGTGGGTGGGGCTAGAGCGTGGTCTGGGTAGGGTGCCAGGTGCGGTAGCCATGCCACATCCACATCTCGACCCCTGCCACAATCCTACCCGACGGAATCACACAGCCATACTGCACTCCCATCCCTCTCATGTATAGACACGGCCATAGGCAAGAGCGCAGGGCTGGGCGTTGGCCTTTGCATGCGTGGGAGGGGCTGGAGCGTGGTCTGGGTAGGGTGCCAGGTGCGGTACCCATGCCACATCCACATCTCGACCCCTGCCACAATCCTACCCGACGGAATCACACGGCCATACTGCACTCCCATCCCTCTCATGTATAGACACGGCCATAGGCAAGAGCGCAGGGCTGGGCGTTGGCCTTTGCATGCGTGGGAGGGGCTGGAGCGTGGTCTGGGTAGGGTGCCAGTTGCGGTACCCATGCCACATCCACATCTCGACCCCTGCCACAATCCTACCCGACGGAATCACACGGCCATACTGCACTACCATCCCTCTCACGTATAGACACGGCCATAGGCAAGAGCGCAGGGCTGGGCGTTGGCCTTTGCATGCGTGGGAGGGGCTAGAGCGTGGTCTGGGTAGGGTGCCAGGTGCGGTACCCATGCCACATCCACATCTCGACCCCTGCCACAATCCTACCCGACGGAATCACACAGCCATACTGCACTCCCATCCCTCTCACGTATAGACACGGCCATAGGCAAGAGTGCAGGGCTGGGTGTTGGCCTTTGCATGCGTGGGAGGGGCTAGAGCGTGGTCTGGGTAGGGTGCCAGGTGCGGTACCCATGCCACATCCACATCTCGACCCCTGCCACAATCCTACCCGACGGAATCACACAGCCATACTGCACTCCCATCCCTCTCATGTATAGACACGGCCATAGGCAAGAGCGCAGGGCTGGGCGTTGGCCTTTGCATGCGTGGGAGGGGCTGGAGCGTGGTCTGGGTAGGGTGCCAGGTGCGGTACCCATGCCACATCCACATCTCGACCCCTGCCACAATCCTATCCGACGGAATCACACGGCCATACTGCACTCCCATCCCTCTCATGTATAGACACGGCCATAGGCAAGAGCGCAGGGCTGGGCGTTGGCCTTTGCATGCGTGGGAGGGGCTGGAGCGTGGTCTGGGTAGGGTGCCAGGTGCGGTACCCATGCCACATCCACATCTCGACCCCTGCCACAATCCTACCCGAAGGAATCACACAGCCATACTGCACTCCCATCCCTCTCACGTATAGACACGGCCATAGGCAAGAGCGCAGGGCTGGGCGTTGGCCTTTGCATGCGTGGGAGGGGCTGGAGCGTGGTCTGGGTAGGGTGCCAGGTGCGGTACCCATGCCACATCCACATCTCGACCCCTGCCACAATCCTACCCGACGGAATCACACGGCCATACTGCACTCCCATCCCTCTCACGTATAGACACGGCCATAGGCAAGAGCGCAGGGCTGGGCGTTGGCCTTTGCATGCGTGGGAGGGGCTGGAGCGTGGTCTGGGTAGGGTGCCAGGTGCGGTACCCATGCCACATCCACATCTCGACCCCTGCCACAATCCTACCCGACGGAATCACACGGCCATACTGCACTCCCATCCCTCTCACGTATAGACACGGCCATAGGCAAGAGCGCAGGGCTGGGCGTTGGCCTTTGCATGCGTGGACGGGGCTGGAGCGTGGTCTGGGTAGGGTGCCAGGTGCGGTACCCATGCCACATCCACATCTCGACCCCTGCCACAATCCTACCCGACGGAATCACACAGCCATACTGCACTCCCATCCCTCTCACGTATAGACACGGCCATAGGCAAGAGCGCAGGGCTGGGCGTTGGCCTTTGCATGCGTGGGAGGGGCTGGAGCGTGGTCTGGGTAGGGTGCCAGGTGCGGTACCCATGCCACATCCACATCTCGACCCCTGCCACAATCCTACCCGACGGAATCACACGGCCATACTGCACTCCCATCCCTCTCACGTATAGACACGGCCATAGGCAAGAGCGCAGGGCTGGGCGTTGGCCTTTGCATGCGTGGGAGGGGCTGGAGCGTGGTCTGGGTAGGGTGCCAGGTGCGGTACCCATGCCACATCCACATCTCGACCCCTGCCACAATCCTACCCGACGGAATCACACGGCCATACTGCACTCCCATCCCTCTCACGTATAGACACGGCCATAGGCAAGAGCGCAGGGCTGGGCGTTGGCCTTTGCATGCGTGGGAGGGGCTGGAGCGTGGTCTGGGTAGGGTGCCAGGTGCGGTACCCATGCCACATCCACATCTCGACCCCTGCCACAATCCTACCCGACGGAATCACACAGCCATACTGCACTCCCATCCCTCTCATGTATAGACACGGCCATAGGCAAGAGCGCAGGGCTGGGCGTTGGCCTTTGCATGCGTGGGAGGGGCTGGAGCGTGGTCTGGGTAGGGTGCCAGTTGCGGTACCCATGCCACATCCACATCTCGACCCCTGCCACAATCCTACCCGACGGAATCACACGGCCATACTGCACTCCCATCCCTCTCACGTATAGACACGGCCATAGGCAAGAGCGCAGGGCTGGGCGTTGGCCTTTGCATGCGTGGGAGGGGCTAGAGCGTGGTCTGGGTAGGGTGCCAGGTGCGGTACCCATGCCACATCCACATCTCGACCCCTGCCACAATCCTACCCGACGGAATCACACAGCCATACTGCACTCCCATCCCTCTCACGTATAGACACGGCCATAGGCAAGAGTGCAGGGCTGGGTGTTGGCCTTTGCATGCGTGGGAGGGGCTAGAGCGTGGTCTGGGTAGGGTGCCAGGTGCGGTACCCATGCCACATCCACATCTCGACCCCTGCCACAATCCTACCCGACGGAATCACACAGCCATACTGCACTCCCATCCCTCTCATGTATAGACACGGCCATAGGCAAGAGCGCAGGGCTGGGCGTTGGCCTTTGCATGCGTGGGAGGGGCTGGAGCGTGGTCTGGGTAGGGTGCCAGGTGCGGTACCCATGCCACATCCACATCTCGACCCCTGCCACAATCCTATCCGACGGAATCACACGGCCATACTGCACTCCCATCCCTCTCATGTATAGACACGGCCATAGGCAAGAGCGCAGGGCTGGGCGTTGGCCTTTGCATGCGTGGGAGGGGCTGGAGCGTGGTCTGGGTAGGGTGCCAGGTGCGGTACCCATGCCACATCCACATCTCGACCCCTGCCACAATCCTACCCGACGGAATCACACAGCCATACTGCACTCCCATCCCTCTCACGTATAGACACGGCCATAGGCAAGAGCGCAGGGCTGGGCGTTGGCCTTTGCATGCGTGGGAGGGGCTGGAGCGTGGTCTGGGTAGGGTGCCAGGTGCGGTACCCATGCCACATCCACATCTCGACCCCTGCCACAATCCTACCCGACGGAATCACACGGCCATACTGCACTCCCATCCCTCTCACGTATAGACACGGCCATAGGCAAGAGCGCAGGGCTGGGCGTTGGCCTTTGCATGCGTGGGAGGGGCTGGAGCGTGGTCTGGGTAGGGTGCCAGGTGCGGTACCCATGCCACATCCACATCTCGACCCCTGCCACAATCCTACCCGACGGAATCACACGGCCATACTGCACTCCCATCCCTCTCACGTATAGACACGGCCATAGGCAAGAGCGCAGGGCTGGGCGTTGGCCTTTGCATGCGTGGGAGGGGCTGGAGCGTGGTCTGGGTAGGGTGCCAGGTGCGGTACCCATGCCACATCCACATCTCGACCCCTGCCACAATCCTACCCGACGGAATCACACAGCCATACTGCACTCCCATCCCTCTCACGTATAGACACGGCCATAGGCAAGAGCGCAGGGCTGGGCGTTGGCCTTTGCATGCGTGGGAGGGGCTGGAGCGTGGTCTGGGTAGGGTGCCAGGTGCGGTACCCATGCCACATCCACATCTCGACCCCTGCCACAATCCTACCCGACGGAATCACACGGCCATACTGCACTCCCATCCCTCTCACGTATAGACACGGCCATAGGCAAGAGCGCAGGGCTGGGCGTTGGCCTTTGCATGCGTGGGAGGGGCTGGAGCGTGGTCTGGGTAGGGTGCCAGGTGCGGTACCCATGCCACATCCACATCTCGACCCCTGCCACAATCCTACCCGACGGAATCACACGGCCATACTGCACTCCCATCCCTCTCACGTATAGACACGGCCATAGGCAAGAGCGCAGGGCTGGGCGTTGGCCTTTGCATGCGTGGGAGGGGCTGGAGCGTGGTCTGGGTAGGGTGCCAGGTGCGGTAGCCATGCCACATCCACCCCCATGTCGCTGATGTTACTAAATGCTGACGAACGTTAGGGTCTGTTCGCGCCCGTCTGCACATGTGACAGGGGGGGCGGGGGCAGGGGAGCGCGCCCCCAGCATGGGTCTTGCATGGGGGCGCATGGCGCTAACAACGGCCACTGCTTAAGTCGCGGTGCTTACATAGCATTTATACAGACATATGAAACGTTCAAACTCAGCACACATATATACAAACTAATTCTCCTCGACAAAATCATAGCCTGCCCTACAGCATGCTTTTAAACATCCAACTCGTAGCGCCTCATTTCAGTCTATGTTCACTTTCTATCAATCTTGTACGTGACTTGTTACTAAAAATGCCACACTGCGAGTCAGATATCCCGCGGAAAAGTCTACGAGCGGGGCGTGCATCGCGGTCAGCGCGGTCAACCCGACGGCTTTGGTCGCGACAGGCTGTGGCCTCACTGTGGCCTGCAGTGGGCTTTCTCTTATGCATTGACAACCTATATGCTTCACATAAGCGGTGCGTGCTAATGAGTTATTGTGTTGTCAAGGCTCAGTCAATCGCGGACTGTTCTTTCGCGTCGTTCCCTGCTCCCCAGCCTGGGTGCTGATATTCCTCACAATTTAAATCACAGCTGAAGCATTTGTCCTCCCATATCTCGCCGCGTCCGGTTGTTAACCGGTCGCCCGTCACAATGATGGTATTGCGGACCCGCTCAGTCACGGGCACACACAGCCCTTATGAATGCCTAGTCGACTTCCGAGTGCTTTGTTTTTCCCGACTTGCTCGCAGTGGCTCGCAGGATGTCTGGCCATCCTGGACTGGCGCTTAGCACAATTCGGTGAGTGTTATTATAGGGGGAAGTAGGATTGATAACACAAGGTGTCTTTAGACGCCATGCATGTGGGCGGCCGGGCGAGAGCGGGGGGCGGGGGTGGGATGGCTGGGGGGCGAGGAGAGGGTGGGGGGGGGGGGGGACGAGCGGGTGCGGGCCGGGATGGCTGGGAAGCGGGCCGGGATGGCCGGGATGAGCTGCTGGCCGCTGCGTCCGAACGGTCTGGTCCGAACACTTGAGGGCTGGTCCGAACGTTCATGGTCCGACGAGGTTTCGGACCAGAATCGGACCAGAATCGGACCAGAATCGGACGGGGTAATTCGGACCGGCTTCGGACCGAAGCATGTTTCACCCCGGTCCGAACAGACCGGCCTTCGGACCAGATTCGGACCAGATTCGGACCGCATTCGGACTGCGGCCTTCGGACCGCGTTCGGACCACGTTCGGACAGGGTGCTTTCCCCGAGTGGCGCGACCCAGCCGTGGATGGACCGGTGGCGATGGCGGCCGTGGAGCTCTTCTGCCGCGCCTCTAACGCCCGTGTCCACCCCGCCAAGAGCAAGGCGATTGGCCTGGGCCGGCTGGCTCATCTGACGGGGCCCTGCCCGCACACAGGGGTGCCCTTCACACAGGATGCCGTCATTCATCTGGGCGTGCCACTCTCGTGGGCGTCGGAGGCTGCGGCCAAGACCCTGTACGACAAGCGTGCCAAGGGGATGAGCCACGTGGCGCGCTTGTGGGCTGCCCTGTCCCTCACCCTGGTTGGCCGTGTCCACATTGCCAAGCAGGTGCTGGCGGCAAAGCTTGCCTACCACTTCAGCTTCCTCAACCCGTCGCCAGCACAACTACAGGAGCTGACGGCCATCGTGGACCGGTTTGCTGCGCACTCCCTGCATGCAGAGGATGCTAGTCTATGGTCGCACGGGAGCGCTATCCTGCTGCCGAAGCGGGGGACTGCTTGCCTGCCGTACAAGGACGGGGGGGTGAACCACGTCGACCTGCCTGCGTTCTTGACTGCGCTGCAAGCTAAGATGCTGGCCCTGATTGCCCAGCCAGGTCGGCAGCCCTGGAAGACGCTCACCCGGGCTCTGCTTGACCACGTGCGGCCGGCAGTGGCTAGCAACTGGGCGTGGATCTATGGGGACACGCCGGTGCCGGAGGCCCTGCCCGCCCGCCTGGCTGCCGCCGTGGGCCACCTGCGGCAGGCCGGTGTGGAGCAGCAGCAGCCACCTGCCATCGCCCAGCCGCCACCTACCAACCCACCGGAGTGGCGCGTTAGCTTGGACCAGCTCTGGGTGGTTGACGCCGCGGGTGCCGTGTCCTACGTCCACTACAGCGGGTGGCTGATGCGGCCCAGCCCAGGTATGGCCCCCCCAGCTGTCAGTGCGTTGTGGCCGCCTGCCTGCGTGCTGCCGACCCGCAAACCACGGCATCTGTGGACTCTTGATGAGCGTGCAGCTTATGATGCGGCGGCTCCGCATGAACGGGGGGCTGCTTGGCCGCGGGTGCCGTCGTTCTTGGCGCCGGCAGCGGAGGTGGTGGCCCACCCTGAGCGCTGCCGGGTGGCGGGGATCAGCCTGGCGGACTACACCGTGCGTGAGGTGCGGCGGGCCGTCACCAGGGCCAACCCCGCAGCACCACCTGCCCCCACGCGCCCGGCAGCCATGCCCAGCCCTGAAGCAGTCGCAGCAGCAGCCGCACAGCCAGGTGGCTCGGCCAGCCCGCCGGCAGCAACGTCACGGCTGGCTGAGAAGGAAGCGGAGTGGCAGCGCGCAGCTACCCAGCTGACGGCGTCTCAGGCGCAGCACTTCCGCAACAACCCGGTGGCCCTGGAGCCCTGGCTCCACCGCACTTCAGCTGCGGCACAGCAGCAGAGGGAGGCAGTGCGTCTGCTTCCGTTCAATCCTGTAAGGATGAATCCTCAAAAAAAAAAAGCAGAACACGCCAGCCAGGGAACTGCAGGGGTACGGGTCTGCCTCCCAGCCGTCCAGCGAGGGGCAGCGGAGATCATCAAGGCTGCTGGCGCAGGCCGCAGCAGGAGCTGTAGCCACAGGGGCGGGGCCCAGCACTGGCCTGCCCGCGGCTGCCGCTGCGGGGGCCATCCCTGCTGTACCAACGCCGGCAACGCCACCACCGGATGCGGGCGCGTTGCACCGCACGTGGCAGTGGCTGTGGGACAGCCATGCCAGTCGGGGAGCCAAGGTGCTGGTCTACCGGCTACAGCATGCCTACTTGCCGTGTGGTTTGTACAGGGCGGGCAAGGGCGTCTTTCCACGGGCGTCTGCTGCAGGGCGCCGGGGTCTGGGGCCGCACTGCCCTCACCCCGCCTGCGGGCCGCCTGGCCCGCAGGCGTGGGCCAGCCTGACGCACGTGTTCCTGGAGTGCCCGGCTTATGCGCAGGCACGGGCGTGGCTGCAGCAGCTGTGGGCCTGCGTGGCGCCCCAGGCGGCACCACCGCCGGTGACGGACGCGGCCTTCATGCTTGGGGACCACATGGGCGCGTGGGCCTCCAGCCCGCGCGGCGCGGGCGCGCTGCTGTGGAGCACACTGCGGGCCACGTTCCTGTACGCCCTCTGGTGTGCGTACTGGTCCCGTGAGCCGGCCAAGCAGACGTCCGAGCACGTGGTTCGCGAGGTGGTCAGCGAGCTGCGCAGGGTCATGCAGCTGCGTTTCACTGCCGCCACGCTAACCCCTGACACCCTGTCGGCTCTGCCCACTCAGCTTCTCACGGCGCAGCTGAAGGCGGCCAAGTTGGAGAGCTTTGTGGCTATCTGGACGGCGGGTGGCGCCCTGGAGGATACGGAGGGTGGGTCGCCGCAGCTGCGCATCCGGCTGACGCTTGCATCACCCGTGCAGGCACCCTAGTTTCTGTGGGCGGCTGTTTTCAAGGCGATGGCGTGGCTTGCCTCCGCTGTGTATCATATAACTGGGTGGCGCTGCAGCGCCGTCCTTCCTCAGCCTTCGTGGACTTCTTACAGCGGGCTGGGCCCTGCTATATAATGAGTTTGCTATGTCAGCGCCACATCTGGCCCGCTATGCTTCTGCATCTGTGTGTGCTTCCTTGCTTCTGATGGGGTGTTGCTTAAGCAACCGACTTGCGGGGGTGGGGTGGGTTTGGGCAGGAAAAAAAAAACGTCCTGCTGTCTGTTGTGAGCGTACCGTGGGTGCGTTTGTGTTTGAAGTGTGGAGGTGCGTCTCTGCCGGTGGTGCTTGCCTTCGGGCTTTTGGTGTAGCGGTTGCTTGGCTTAGGTCTGGCGGTGTTTTTGGAAACCCCTACCGGGGGGCGGGGGGGCCAGCCTCCTGCTCTGTCTGCCGGGTCGGGGTGGGGTGGGTGGGTGTGGGATGGGGTGGCGGTAGGTGATTTGGTTCAGGTGGTTTCGGTTTTTCAGGTGGTTTGTCTCAGACTTCTTCTCTTCTCTTCTTGCCCTGTCGGGATTCTGGTCTCCAAGACCAGGCTGCTTCGGGTCTCTTTGCCCAGCGGTTGGGAGGCAGTGCGTCTGCTTCCGTTCAATCCTGTAAGGATGAATCCTCAAAAAAACCCGTTCTAGCTGAGCTCTGGGCCTGCCAACTGGAGAGCTCTGTTGTCTGTCTTTGTTTGTTCTGCTGGGCAGGAGGGAGAGGGGTTGGTGTGCGTTGCTGCCAGTTGTGGTGTTGTGCGGCGCTGCCGCTTGGGGTGTAGAGCGGTTTAACCGCTGGGTGTGTGGTGCGGTGGGGCTGCTAGGTGTCTAGGTGTGGCCTTTTAGCAGCCCTGCTGAGGGCTGAGGTGTGTGCAGGTCGTGGTTTCTGTGGCGGTGAGGGGGTAGCCGCGCGGCTTGCTGTGGCCGTGGTCGGGCTCGGCGTTTATGGGCAGTTGGGTAGGCTCTGAGGAGCCATAGGCACCTGCTGCCGCGCCGTTTAGGTGTTGGAGAGGCGGCGCCTGTGCGTGCGCGCCCTCAGGTTTTTTTCTCTTTCTTTTTCCTTTCCTTTTCCTTTTGGCCCTGTCAGGGTTCTGGTCTTCGGGTCCAGGCTGTGTTGGGGCTACATGCCCAGCAGCAGGGGGGCAGTGCGTCTGCCTCCGTCCAACTCTGTAAGGAAGAAGTATCAAAAAAAAAGCTGTGGGAAGCTCCCAGAAAGGGCGGAAGGGCACCCGCGACCTCTGCACCCAACACGCCAGGCTACACGCGCCGAGACCCGCGCAAAGAACCAACCAAAGAGGTCGATACGCCACCGGCTCCAAGCTGTTGAAGCACGCTGCTCGCCGAGGTGTTGAGGATGCCGACGAGCGAAATGTCGCCAACTCCACGGTGACGCTCCGGAGCCGCCAGAATCCTAATCCATATTGAAGTCGACCACCAAATATCAAGCCGGCGTAGGCGAAAAGGCGTGTATGGATGGCGTGACGGAGCCCCACTTCGTGAGCGCCGCGAATGCAACTTGGCTATCCGTATGCAGGAGTACCCTGTGACCGGACAGGCCGGTTGGGAGGCAGTGCGTCTGCTTCCGTTCAATCCTGTAAGGATGAATCCTTAAAAGAAAAGGACGCGGTCCCTATTTATGCTCACAAGCACGTTGAAAATTGCGCGCATTTCGAGTAGGCGTGGTATGGTACTTTACTTTACTTTACTTTACTTGCTTCCTATTTCTGCTATCCCTTTCTCTTGCTCGCGAACAACATCTTACGTCGACTTTTCTTTTCGGGGTCCTTTACTCCCTGTGTAGCATTTCAATTGCTTTTATTAGCAATATGATGCTTTATTAAATAGGTCGGAGCCTCTATTGCGCGAGTCGTTTGTGGGTCGCACGGTGCCAGTTGCTACACCCCTTCACCTTCGGCGCTCGTTTTGGTGCCTGGGCGTCTAAAATGGGCTAAATGAATACTACGCTTTCTTATTCTGGCGTCAGTCATCGGTCGGCGTGAAGTCGGTGACATCCTGCTTGTCGGCATTTTAACATCTTGGCGCGCGTGGCGTCTCGTCAGCCCAGCGTAGGTTCATAATCTACTGCTGGGTAAGGAAGCTATTTTCAGCAGGGCGGACTGGGCTATCGTGCCCTCCCACGGGGTGCCGTTTTGCACTTGGGCGGTTTTGGGTGGGCTGCTGGAGCCTGGTCCTCTCCCCCTGCCCTGCTGCGCCTCGTGCTTCCCGCTGCCGCGGCCTACAGGGCTGCTGGCGTGCTGGTTGCTGTGAGTCATGCAGGTTAGGGGCCGCCAAGGTGGTTGCCCTGGGGTCAGCAGTGGAGGCCTCTTGACAGGCCTTCCCAGGGCACCACCAGCAGTCAGCAGGGTGCAGCCACGGGGTTATGTCCGTGGGCAGCTCCCTATCATGCAGTCGGCAGCCCAGGGGATGCCCGCAGCACCGGACGCCGCTGTTCTCACACGCCCCAGCGTGGCTGTGGACAGCGTCAGCCTTCACCAGGCGTGGTGGCGGCTCCAGGCGTCGCCTGCTGTGCAGCGGCTGACCATGCCGCCGCCTGATTTCTTACCCAGTTCTCCTGCTGGGCCAAGCCACTGGCCTGTCAGATGAGGAGCTCACGTCAGCCAGCCTCTGGGAGCTTGCAGGTGCTGCTGTGTCTGTGGTGGCTTCCAAACTCCAGGCGAGCCAGCAGGGCACACTGCTGCAGGGCCACACCCTGCAGCATATGAATCAGCCATCCCGGGCGTACGTTGGGCTGACATATGATCCTGGGGCTACCAGCGCCTCCAAGGCGGCGTTCTCAGCGGAGCTCTTGCGTGCGTCACCGCTGGCAGTGCCCTTCCAGGGGCAGAGCGTCTACGTGCCGGTGGACATGCTACCGGTTATCCCTGGTGACTACACTGTCACCATCCGGATGGTGGGTGGGCCAGGGTGGGCTGCAGTTGTAGGCCGCACAGAGGTGCTGCTGCATGCCGCAGGTATCGCCACTACCTCCGACCCCAACGATCTCAGCAGCGCGTACGTGGTTTCGGAGCACCTGGCGCGCTTGGTGGGGCCTAAGGGCCAGCCATTGGCGCCTACTGGCACTACCAACCACGTCATTGCCTGCGTGCGTGGACCAGCTGGCGATGAGCGGCTGGCGGCTCTTCATGGGGCTCGTGTGGAGCTCCCAGGTGAGGAGGCCATGTTGGTGGAAGTCCGGGGTGCCGCTGCTGGGGGAGGCTTGCAGCGGGCTCCAGCCGGGCCAGCACCAGCCACGACAGGGGGCGGGGGGCCCACCGCTGCTGCTGGCAGCGCGGGGCAGGTGCTGCAGGCGGCACCTGATGTGGAGATGCAGGAGGCGGCAGCACCGGCTGCCCCTCCGCTGCAGCAGGCTGGGCGGACCACAGCCAACCGTGCTGCTGCAGCCGTTTTGCGTGGTCAGCTGTCACGGCGACAAGGTGGGGCCTTGGGTGGGGGCCAGCCTCAGTCGCCGACTACCACTCAGGCTGCCACCGGCGCTTCTGGCAGCATCGAGGGGGTCATTCAGTCCCATGTGGCCTGGCAGGAGCGCCGGCGGCTGGCGCAGCAGCAGCAGCAGCAGCAGCAGCCACCGCAGCCACAACAGCCACCGCAGCCGCAGCAGCCGCCACCACTGCCACCACCGTCAACGCCAACGCCACTGCAGCAGCGACCGCAACTGCCATCTCCGCCATCACAGCAGCAGCGGCCGCTACCGTCGTCGCCGCCGCCACAGCAGCAGCAGCAGCAGCAGCAGCAGCAGCAGCAGCAACAGCTGCAACAGCCGCACCAGCCGCACCAGCAGCAGCCGCAGCTACCGGTGTCGGTGCCGCAGGAGTCAAAGCGGGGGGCCTCAGCAGGGCTGCAGCGGCAGCACGTGCAGCGGCCAGCCTCCCTGGCGGGTGGGGCCCTTGCTCCAGTAGCTGGGCTGGGGAGTAACGCTTCTCCGCTGCCCCTGGCCCAGCCCGCCGTGGTGTCACCTCACACTGGTGGGGCCGCATCAACTGCTGGAGGGGACAGCGTTTCGGACTACGGGGCCGTGTGCTTGCCTGAGGACTCCTGCAGTGCGATTGGTGCTGACCTTGTTGCCTCTCAGAATCGCGCTGTGGAAGTGCAGGGGCACGAGCTGGCGGCGTGTGGTGGCACTCGACTTGGGAGGCGCCTCCTGCAGCACCTGCGGGACCTGGGGCCCGGCACTTCTGGCCTGCCTGTCTGCCTTGTGCCTGCAGGCCGCACCGCAGTCATGCTGCAGCTCCAAGACGAGCTTCCCAACTGGGCACGCCTGCTCTCTGGTCAGCGGGCGGGAGCGCCCCTACCGGACGAGGTAGCGCAGCAGCTGCAGGACACAGCAGAACTCGTGCAAGCAGCCTACACGCGCTGGACACTTCAGCGGCGCACCCTGCGGCAGTCTCAGCGCGGGCGCGTGGAGCCCAGCACAACCCCCAACGGCACGGACCGACCGGGCCGCCCTCGGCGCAGCGCTAGCAAGGGCAGCTGCATGAGTGTGGACAGCATCCCAACCAGCGTCGGTGGCGCCAGTGCCAACACCACCGACATGAGCGTCAGCAGCGGCGGCACTCTCCCTGTGCCGCTGAATCGTGGCCGGGGCCGCTCTGGCCGCAACCGTCACAACCGCCACCGCCACGGCTCAGCCGCGGCCGGCGGGGGCCAGTAATGCGACCACGAGGAGCGGCGGCGACCCTTCGGCTGGTGACAGTCAATGTCAATGGCCTGGGATCGCCGCTCAAGGCGCGGGCGCTGTGGTCTTACCTGCAACAAGTGGGTGCTGACTTTACGCTCCTGCAGGAGACTCATGCGGTGGACACCACAGCACTAGAGTCTTGCCTTCGCGCCGGTCGGGGGCCCTGCCTCCAGTGGCGCTACTGCCTGGCGGCCAGCCCCGCGGTGTCGCCCCAATCGTGTGGGGCGGCCATCCTGGCGCGCACAAGGCTGGGCCTGCCCGGCTGCGTCCCTCAAGCACCCTCGGCGGATGCTGCTGGCCGTGTGGTATGTTGGGACTGGGATATGGGCCATGTGCGGGTGCGTTTTGTCTGTGTCTACACGCCCACCGAAGTTGCGGCCAAGCCTGCCTTCTTTGCGGGTCTGCAGTCGCACCTGGCGACGGATAGGGTTCTGATCGTCGGGGGGACTGGAACTGCATTACGGACGCCAGCCAAGAGGCTGCCCCCAGCCACTCTAGAGCTGCAGGCGGCTCCCAACTCGCCAGCCTGCTGGCCCAGCACAACCTGGTGGATCCCTGGTCTAGCAAGCGGGCTGGCGCCAAGGGCTACACGCACCCTGCTACTCCCAAGCCTGCCTCTGCGGCACGCCTGGATCGGTGGTATGTCAGTGCTGCTGCCTTGCCGTGGGTCTGCGACATAGCTCGTACGTATGGGGCGCCAGGGGATCACAACGGGGTGCTGCTCACGCTATCCCTGCCGGACCTGCCGTGTGCTCACCGGGAGCAGTGGCGCTTCCCCACCTACCTGCTGTTCCACCCCAGCCTCCGCCAGGAGCTTACACAGCGCCTGGAGGCGCATGTTGCTGCTCAGCCCATGCCCGCTGCAGGCAGCAGCGCGTGCACACAGCAATGGGAGGCCGACAAGGGCTTCCTGCGGGAGGTCGCCACAGAGCTTCATCGCCAGCACTCTCGGCGGACACACGACGCTCTTCACGATGTGATCCTTACTGCCGAAGTCGCTGCGGCCTTGGCAGATCAGCCGGGTGCTCCGGCTGGGCAGCGCCAGGCTGCAGCCGCCGCCAACTTGGCAGTGCGGGAGGTGCAGGACGCCGCAGCAGCTGCCAGCCACAACGCCCGCTCGGCGCTGATGGAGGAGCATGGTGAGCGGGGCACACGCTGGTTCCATCGGCTGGCGGAGGAGCCAGCCTCGGGAGCCCAGGAGCCCATCACGCACCTGAAGGTGCCGGGGCAGTCGGAGCCCGTGGCGCTCACTGGCCCTGGCACGCGCAGCACCATCTCGGCTGCGGCCACGGCCATGTACAGCAGTGCTAGCCCCACCGGCCTCTTCCGCGTGGAGCCCGTCTGCCAGGCGTCACAACAGCAGCTGTTGGCGGCCGTTCAGCAGAAGGTGCCACTGGACCTTCAGGCGGCTGCGGAGGGGCCTGATGACGGCGCTCTCAGCCCTCTGGAGCTGTTTGCGGCGCTGGGCAGCTCTGCCAACGGTAAAGCCCCGGGCTCGGACGGTTTGCCGTATGAGGTGTACAAGGTGTTCTGGGCGCTGCTGGGTCCGCGCTTGTGCGCCGCTGCCGCTGCCGCCTTTGCCGCTGCTGCAGGCGCAACGGACGGTGCTGAAATGGCGGCAGTGTTGCCGTCTTCGTGGCGGGAGGGCATCATCACCCTCATCTACAAGGGCAAAGGCCTGGACCGCGCGGAGCTGCCGTCCTACCGCCCCATCACGCTGCTCAACTGCGACTTCAAGGTGGTGTCCAAGGCCATCAGTAGCCGCCTGCAGCCGGCCTTGGACGCCGTGGTCGACCCGCTGCAGACGGCGTTCATCACCGGACGCTGGATAGGAGACAACGCGCTCTACCACCAAGGCCTCATTGAGTGGCTGCGCCTGGACGTGGATGCTGGTGGCGCGCCCCGTCAGGGTGGTGCGTTGTACTTTTTAGACATCGAGAAAGCCTATGACAGGGTGCACAGGCAGTGGCTGTATGCGGCCGTGGAGGGGCTGGGGCTGGGGCCGCGGATGCTGCGCTGGATCCGCCTGCTCACCGCTGATAGCTCCGCCCGGGTCTGTGTGAATGGCGTGCTGTCTGACGCCTTTCCAGTGCACAACGGCCTGCCGCAGGGCAGCACGCTCTCACCTCCCCTTTGGGTGATCCAACTGCAGCCCCTCACAGCCTATCTGCGCCGCCAGGTCGAGATCGGGGCGCTCCGCACCCCCCTCCTCCCCAATGGCGAGCAAGCTCCACCTGCTGGCCACCATGCTGATGACACGGCCCTCACCGTGCGCGACCCAGCCGTGGATGGACCGGTGGCGATGGCGGCCGTGGAGCTCTTCTGCCGCGCCTCTAACGCCCGTGTCCACCCCGCCAAGAGCAAGGCGATTGGCCTGGGCCGGCTGGCTCATCTGACGGGGCCCTGCCCGCACACAGGGGTGCCCTTCACACAGGATGCCGTCATTCATCTGGGCGTGCCACTCTCGTGGGCGTCGGAGGCTGCGGCCAAGACCCTGTACGACAAGCGTGCCAAGGGGATGAGCCACGTGGCGCGCTTGTGGGCTGCCCTGTCCCTCACCCTGGTTGGCCGTGTCCACATTGCCAAGCAGGTGCTGGCGGCAAAGCTTGCCTACCACTTCACCTTCCTCAACCCGTCGCCAGCACAACTACAGGAGCTGACGGCCATCGTGGACCGGTTTGCTGCGCACTCCCTGCATGCAGAGGATGCTAGTCTATGGTCGCACGGGAGCGCTATCCTGCTGCCGAAGCGGGGGACCGCTTGCCTGCCGTACAAGGACGGGGGGGTGAACCACGTCGACCTGCCTGCGTTCTTGACTGCGCTGCAAGCTAAGATGCTGGCCCTGCTTGCCCAGCCAGGTCGGCAGCCCTGGAAGACGCTCACCCGGGCTCTGCTTAACCACGTGCGGCCGGCAGTGGCTAGCAACTGGGCGTGGATCTATGGGGACACGCCGGTGCCGGAGGCCCTGCCCGCCCGCCTGGCTGCCGCCGTGGGCCACCTGCGGCAGGCCGGTGTGGAGCAGCAGCAGCCACCTGCCATCGCCCAGCCGCCACCTACCAACCCACCGGAGTGGCGCGTTAGCTTGGACCAGCTCTGGGTGGTTGACGCCGCGGGTGCCGTGTCCTACGTCCACTACAGCGGGCGGCTGATGCGGCCCAGCCCAGGTATGGCCCCCCCAGCTGTCAGTGCGTTGTGGCCGCCTGCCTGCGTGCTGCCGACCCGCAAACCACGGCATCTGTGGACTCTTGATGAGCGTGCAGCTTATGATGCGGCGGCTCCGCATGAACGGGGGGCTGCTTGGCCGCGGGTGCCGTCGTTCTTGGCGCCGGCAGCGGAGGTGGTGGCCCACCCTGAGCGCTGCCGGGTGGCGGGGATCAGGCCTGGCGGACTACACCGTGCGTGAGGTGCGGCGGGCCGTCACGAGGGCCAACCCCGCAGCACCACCTGCCCCCACGCGCCCGGCCAGCCATGCCCAGCCTGAAGCAGTCGCAGCAGCAGCCGCACAGCCAGGTGGCTCGGCCAGCCCGCCGGCAGCAACGTCACGGCTGGCTGAGAAGGAAGCGGAGTGGCAGCGCGCAGCTACCCAGCTGACGGCGTCTCAGGCGCAGCACTTCCGCAACAACCCGGTGGCCCTGGAGCCCTGGCTCCACCGCACTTCAGCTGCGGCACAGCAGCAGAACACGCCAGCCAGGGAACTGCAGGGGTACGGGTCTGCCTCCCAGCCGTCCAGCGAGGGGCAGCGGAGATCATCAAGGCTGCTGGCGCAGGCCGCAGCAGGAGCTGTAGCCACAGGGGCGGGGCCCAGCACTGGCCCGCCCGCGGCTGCCGCTGCGGGGGCCATCCCTGCTGTACCAACGCCGGCAACGCCACCACCGGATGCGGGCGTGCTGCACCGCACGTGGCAGCGGCTGTGGGACAGCCATGCCAGTCGGGAGCCAAGGTGCTGGTCTACCGGCTACAGCATGCCTACTTGCCGTGTGGTTTGTACAGGGCGGGCAAGGGCGTCTTTCCACGGGCGTCTGCTGCAGGGCGCCGGGGTCTGGGGCCTTATTGCCCTCACCACGCCTGCGGGCCGCCTGGCCCGCGGGCGTGGGCAAGCCTGACGCATGTCTTCCTGGAGTGCCCCGCCTACACACAGGCGCGGACATGGCTGCAGCAGCTGTGGGCCCACATCGCGCCACAGGCGGTGCCTCCGCCGGTCTCCAATGTGGCCTTCAATGCTGGGGGACGACATGGGCATCTGGGCTTCAAGCCCACAAGGGGCGGGCACCCTGTTGTGGAGCACGTTGCGGGCCACGTTTCTGAACGCCATCTGGAGTGCGTACTGGTCTCGTGAGCCGGCCCAGCAGACGTCGGTTGTACGTGGTCAGGGAGGTGATCACAGAGCTGCGAAGGGTCATGCAACTGCGGTTCACTGCTGCTACTCTTACACCTGAAACCCTGTCGGCTCTTCCCACTCAGCTGCTCACTGCGCAGTTGAAAGCCGCCAAGCTGGAGCGCTTTGTGGCTATCTGGTCGGCGAGTGGGGCCCTTTGTGAAGTGGATCAAGTGGACGGTGGGTCGCCGCAGCTGCGCCTGAAGCTGACGTTCTCATCTCCGGTGCAGGCGCCCTGAGGTGGGGGCGTTACAGGGAGTTTCAGGGGTGTAGGATTGAGCTCTGGGCCTGCCAACTGGAGAGCTCTGGACAAGTTTCAAGACCCGTCAAGCTGAGCTCTGGGCCTGCCAACTGGAGAGCTCTGGCCAAGATTCAAGACCTGTCAAGCTGAAGCTCTGGCCTGCCAACTGGAGAGCTGCTGCCAAGATTCAAGACCCGTTCAAGCTGAGCTCTGGGCCTGCCAACTGGAGAGCTCCTTGTCTGTCTTTGTTTGTTCTG
This sequence comes from Chlamydomonas schloesseri, assembly GCA_016834595.1. Classification (NCBI taxonomy): domain Eukaryota; kingdom Viridiplantae; phylum Chlorophyta; class Chlorophyceae; order Chlamydomonadales; family Chlamydomonadaceae; genus Chlamydomonas; species Chlamydomonas schloesseri. The sequence continues at coordinate 3,643 of JAEHOD010000167.1, read as the reverse complement.
CCTGGGCAGGCGGAGAGGGGTTGGTGTGCGTTGCTGCCAGTTGTGGTGTTGTGCGCGCTGCCGCTTGGGGTTAGAGAGCGGTTTAACCGCTGGGTGTGTGGTGCGGTGGGGGCTGCTAGGTGTCTAGGTGTGGCCCTTTTAGCAGCCCTGCTGAGGGCTGCGGTGTGTGCAGGTCGTGGTTTCTGTGGCGGTTGAGGGGGTAGCCGCACGGCTTGCTGTGGCCGTGGTCGGGCTCGCGTTTATGGGCAGTTGGGTAGGCTCTGAGGAGCCATAGGCACCTGCTGCCGCGCCGTTTAGGTGTTGGAGAGCGGCGCCTGTGCGTGCACGCCCTCAGGTTTTTTTCCTCTTTCTTTTTCTTTCTTTTTCTTTTGGCCCTGTCAGGGTTCTGGTCTTCGGGTCCAGGCTGTGTGGGGCTACATGCCCAGCAGCAGGGGGCAGTGCGTCTGCCTCCGTCCAACTCTGTAAGGAAGAAGTATCAAAAAAAAAAGGCCTGATGACACGCCTGGTGTAGGGAAATCCCAACGCCCCGTCGCTAAGCGAGTACCCCACGTCGACTGTCCAACTGTAGTGTTCAAACGCGTCGGGGAACGCCGGTAGTGTACCTAACAACCCGTGGAATTTATTTTTTTTCCCTCAGCGTGTCAGCACAGCCACACAGCAATCGCCCAACTGCCAGGATCTAGCTTCACTCGTGGCCTCAGAACCCGCCTGTATGAAGACAGACGCGGGCCCTTTCTGCTACGGTTCTACCACTGCCAATCACGCATTCTAAACACAGCTAGTTGCGACTTGGGTCTTGTCGTAGCCCACTGCGTCTCCAGCCACCAGCGTGGTCAGGGTGCCTGTGGGAACGGGGGAAAGTGGCAAGGCGAAGTACACAGCTCAGCAATATCAACAATTTGGACAATAGAAAGCGGGCCACGTCCTAGCGTGCCCTTGTCCGGCGCCCTGTTGGCGCTCCGCTCAACACCCTACTGGTGTGGCGCTTCACACTCTCCAGGTGTGGTCAGTACGGCGCGGTGGTCCCTCGCGCAAGTAATCCCTACCCACCTCCCGCGTCAGCGGGCCAGGGTCTTGAGATGCGTCAAAAGTGCGGAAGCGTTTTAAGTTCAGTTGATTGGTTGGATATCCTACAGTCAGACGTGTGTTGTATACACACGCAGGTGGTCAGTCCGGGTTGCCGGCCTGCCCACCCGTGGGGCGTTAGAGCTTGCCCACCGGGCATCCTGAGGCAACTAACACACACCCACCCGGCCCTTCGCCCGGCTAGCTGCCATAGCCGTACTCAGAGCAGCCACTGCGCACCGTCGTGAGGACTCGAACCTTCGGGTGCTAACAGTAACCCGCCGTACGTGCCCTGCTCTACCCCCTCCCCCTTTTTTGATTTGAGGGCACGTGGCGTTTACCCCAATACTTGACCTGTGCCCTCAGGCACTGTACGTCGTTCACCGTGGCCGGATGTGGCCAGCCTCTTAGGGCTGTGGCCAATGCCACTCCGGGGACGGGCTCCACGCGCCCCACCAATTGGGCCTCAGGTGTCTTTCCACACGCGGGTATTTGGCAATGTCGTGACCCGTCGTTACAGTGCGTGGGCGCCGTCACCGCCACGCACCTATGAGGGGCTATTCAAACGACCTCAGGGGGGGCTGGTGGCGCTCCAAGCGCCACCTGGTAAGCGTGACCAACACACGATACCACCGATACAACGCCCATGTTGCATACGTCCGGTCTTAGGGAGGCCCGCCCTGGCAGGATGTCTCGGTCTAATCACCCTCGCGACGCGGCGTGCCTATGTGTTTTTACTACGACCACGGACTTGCCGGTAGCCCCAGGTTGTTCTCAGACACCTGTTGGAGTGGGGACGAAGGACGGGCCTACACTGCTGTCCAAGCGGCGTGGCTTTCGTCGCACTACCCAGCGAGACCTAAACCTGACTCTCTACGAGTGGGACAACTCGGGAGGGCGAGTGACGGATGGGGATATAGTCAGCGCTACCGTTATCACTCTCAGTCTCAATTGGTCTGGTCGAAGCATTCGGCCGCAGCCGCACCTGCCCTAGTGCGGTTTTCCTACTTGTCTGTACTCCTCCCAAGATTCAGTTCCCTAAGTTGTCTTGTTTTGTTGGTTGTTGGTTGTTGTAAAATACACGCCGACGGGTCTATAAATACCGCGCCCGGCTGGCCTACTGGGCCGCACGGCCGACGCTGGGGTGAACATTCCGCCCGGCTTGCGCTGGCCGGGAGGCCAGTCCCAACGGGGCCCAAACTGCGCAAACCCAGTCGCCTTTCCCAATTTGCGCCATCACCAAATAGCAACGTTAGAACCAAATAAGAACAGCGAGTGTACCCTTTTGTCGCCGCTGCACAAGCGTGACTCCATGCCGCGACCTCCTGGCCCCCGCCTAGCCGCCGCTTATGTAACGGCTGCCGGCGTGTGCCTTTTGGCCACGGAAACCACAGAGCCGTTCTCGCACAGGAAGCTTAATTCCCTAGTAATAACCTACACAATACTATTAAACACACCGCTATGGCCTCCACTTTTGGCGACGGACCGACCTGTCGCGCTTGCGCGTCCAACCGCCCGCAACCACCATCCAGTCACGGCGGCCTTTGGTTGCCCGCATGCCACAGCGTAGCAAACAAACACCAATTAAGAATAACCACCTATGCCATCGTGTCGTCAAGCACCTATGCCAGTTGCGTCCGTGACATCGCGCGCGTGTCCACGACGTTGTCCGCTACAGCTGTAGTGTTTGCCAAGGCGCACTGCCCGCGTCCCTTGCGGGCACACGACACAGCGCGCCCCCAATATATGTACACCACCTGCAACAGCCATAGGCCCTTCTTCCACGGAACGGTGCAACTCAGCATTGGTCTCACAGACACACACACACATACACATTACACACTCTCTTCTCGTCCAAAGATGCCACCTCACCAAAGTTTATATCGTCTCACGATGCAACAATGCGTGGCTGTAGCCAAGGCCACGCCAGCACAAGCATCAGTCTCACAACTCGACACACGCGGACACCCCCACACACGCACCCATATAACCGGTAGCGCTGGGGTGTACGCGTGACAAACACATACTAGTATACTAGATTCCATCACGACCTCCATCCAAAAAAAAACTCATTTTTTGTGGCGCCGCTTGCCCCTGGTTCATTGGGACGCCATATTGTCCAACACCCTCACATTCCACCTTTGTCCTGGCCAGGTCTTGTGCCCCAGGCCTTGCGGCACTGACGGCATCAAGGCCTTGCGGCCCTCGACCTTATCTCATCCCCGCCAGGACCCGGGGACAGAAGGGGTATATAGGCCGGGCACCGCATGGCATCGTGCCCGTGGATCTTGGATCCAGCCGAGCGACGACGCCACTCCCAAAGTGCTTCAGTTGCAATAGACATGTCAATTTTTTTGCATAACACTACCAGGCGACAGTGTTAGCCGCTTTTGACCGTCATAAATAAATAACAACTTTATCACTTTCGCGTCGTCCTCAGATAGAGTACCTTTATTGTCAGTTACAAAAATCCCTTAGTATGAGGGATAATTTGAAACCGACAGGCCCTAAACTTGAAGAAGACAATACTTTAGTTCAGGTCTTTAGCCACGAGCCGAAGACTGGTCTCAAGACGCAG